>CAJHNH020004168.1:383546-406046 GCA_905116865.2 Candidula unifasciata
AGACAAGAGAAACAGTGTTTGTGAGGCAAAGAGAAACAGTGTGTGCTAGGCAAAGAGAAACATGATTGTGAGACAAAAGAACAATGTTTATGAAACAAAGAGAAACAGAGTATGTGAGACAAAGAGAAACTGTGCGTGAGACAAAGAGAAACAGTGTTTGTGAGACAAAGGAACAGTGTTTATAAGACAAACAAAGAGAAACAGTGTTTTTGAGACAAAATAAACTTTGTTTGTGAGACAAGGAGAAAATTTTTTTGTGGGACAAAGAGAGGCAATGTTTTTGAGACAAAGGAAAATATTTTTTGTGAGACAAAAAGTTACATTGCATGAGAGGCAAGGACAAACGCTCTTTTTGATACAAAGGAGCGTGGTTTGGGAGACAAAGAGTTTGCTTTAAGAGATGAGAATATCGGTAATGAGACAATAAAAAAAAAAAACGCACACACCATATTTTAACCCTTACAATCGGGAAAATAGACTAATAGAGATAGGAAGAGATGGAGACACGTAAATAAAGAAAGACCTATTTCACTATGTACTTGCCTGTTCCATATGTCCATGACGACACTCTTCACAAACTAACTGATCGCAGTGACAGCAACGTATAATTCTCCCCTCATTGTGGCAGACGTAACAGCCGCCGCCTTCTGCTCCAGCCGCATCTTGCGGGACAAACTGGGGACTGGCCGCTCTCTGAGGCTGCAGAAACTCTCTCAATGGCCTTACATCATTCATCTCGCTTCTTCCCATGCTCTCGATAGCCCTTCCAGCTGCACTGGAAAGTTCCAAGAAACCAATGATGGTCAGGTTATTAGGAAAGCTCGCCGGTCCGTTTCTTGGCACGAAATGGTCAGCACGGCATTCTGGGCATCGGATTGACCGCGTCCTTCTGTCCACTAGTCCCTCTAAACAAGGGGTCAGACAGAAAGTGTGCTGGCATGGCAAAAGTTTAGGCTGTTTGAATCTTTCTAAACACACAGCACACTGCAGCAGACGTTGCACATGCTCAGAAGCTAAGGACATTTCCGAACTAGCCATGTTTGATATTGATTGAATTGTCCAGATATGTGTAGAATTTACAGATGGTTATAGCGCAGACCAATTTCTTTGTGAGCCATTATCTGTGAACAGATTGAAAGCTAAACACCTTAACTAGCCATGTTTGATATTGATTGAATTGTCCAGATATGTGTAGAATTTACAGATGGTTATAGCGCAGACCAATTTCTTTGTGAGCCATTATCTGTGAACAGATTGAAAGCTAAACACGTTAACGTTTTTTAGCATAAAAATATATAATTGAATGCCTGAAGTGGAGCTTTGAAAAAAATCTAAACAAATTCCACATGGGGGAATAACCAGTTTGTCAGTGACGCTCCGAAAATGTATTAGTTCCGTCGCCCAGCTACTGAGCTGAGTACTTGGTGCGACACGATGAGCTATGGATTTCAAGTGGAATGCTTGTTTTTATTTTGTGCTAGCGAAGGCTTTGTATTACACTAAATATGACGGGTGGCTGACTGTGTGCAGATGGCACGTATTTCTACAGTATTGCGTGTACATTGTTTGCTTTAGCAATTGATTGTATCCATAGTGATCCATAAATTCTGGTATGGGACTGTTAGTGTTGGAATATCTGACAGCTGCCTTGCAACTGCGTTTTAACGTATGGGCCCGCTAGGAACTTGCACGGGGGCCCTGCGAGCAATTAGGCTCCATGCTAATCGATGTATGTCAAGTGACTTTCCTGTGAGTTCTTGTCGCATGGACTGCAGCACATTGGTTTTTCCATGGGTCCATAATGCTGTTAAGACGGCTCTACCGCCTTATGTGTATTTTTTGCGGGGGCGGGATTCAAGATTTTGCTGGGACTGACATATTTTTTACTAGTTCTCAAATGGGACAGTGAGGGACGTTTTATGTGATTTCTTTTGGCACAGGAACGAGATAGTTGTTGGGCTACCATTCTGCAGTTAAGCTGGAACCTCAACTAACGACTAACAAGAGGTAAGGAAAAGACGCTGGTTTTGGATAGGACACACACACAAATAAAGTCACACAATACACACACATACACACACACAAAGAGAGAGAGAGAGAGAGAGAGAGAGAGAGAGAGAGAGAGAGAGAGGTGCGTGGGGGGGGGGGAGGGGTAAGTACCCAGAAAACGAGTCAGAAGCATCTCGTGGCGAATAATGGGGAGATAAGACATCAGGAACGCACTGGAAATGAAAGCACATATGGCTGGAGAACTGGCGAGAGAAAGAAACTTCCATGCGTGCTGTGGAGAGAGCGCTGTTGTGTAAAGGTCTTGCTGATTATGAGAAAATATTCTTTTTGAGGACAGCTCCAGTCAAACTAAAACAGGGTGAATTCTGAATGACGCAAGCCAGTGTATGAGTTCTAAACAGATAGGTATTGTTGGAAAACATTAGTAGGTGAAAGACATCCACAAACTGTGTTTTATTTCGTTTTCCGACTAGGAACGTACGAACTTTATCAGCTTATGTAACAAAACACGGTAGCCTGGACTGCGCAGCTCTAACCCTGTTGGATTTTACAAACGCAGAACGGTGTTTGGATTTTGTGCACACATTGAACGCACTGTCTATAAATAACACAATGACGCAATATGAAGGTGAACTGTGAGTTTTATGTGGAGAGAATTGAATGAATGAAGTTACCAAGTTTCTTTAACGGTAAAAACAAGCACTGAATTGTTGCCAGAAATAAAATATGATTTTATTACCTTTTTCAGTTAAAGAGTGAGGAGTTTAAGCAGGAACACCTCAAATTCACGCATTGGCAACAATGGTCCCAAAATCCAAATGCATGTGTGGAAGATTTGTAAGAAAACTCATCACCAACAATGGACTGCAGGTTATCTCGTTAACTAACTGTACGGTGTCACAAGAGAAATGTGTTACACGGCTGAACGTGGGGGAGTAAAGTAAAGGTCCCTTTCCACGCCTTTAGGCGTATTAGGAATATATGGCTAGACCTATATTTTTTTAGACCTGTCGGTACTTGGTGGGTTATGTGGTCAGCATCACGCCGACCACCTTTACTTCCCAGGACTGCACCTTGTACCCAGTCAAGGCTGGGTCGACCTGGGGGTCAAGGTCATTGTTGAAAAAAAAGTCCGAACCCACGACCTTCCGATCCACAGGCGGGGTCTAGCCGGCAACGCCACGGCAACTCCCAACGTTTAAAAAAAAAAAGGGGGGGGGGGTGGTGTGAGAGACTTGAAATATTTCGATCACATTAAAAAGCATAACAGTTTAACAAAAAACCATGCTGAAAAATGGAAGGTAAAAGAGCAAGAGGTATTCAGCGAAACAAGTGGGAGGACATCAATATATATATATATAAGAATAACAGCATGAGCGAGCGTATAATCAAGGCGGGAGAAGAAAGTGTTCGAGATCCATTGCAGCCACCCTTCCGCTTGCAGACGGCATATGATTGATCAAAATAATTGACTGATTAAATTCCAGAAAGTTTTACAGCAGGAGCTAAATCCAGCGCAATATTCGCAGTGAATTAAACAGTGGATTTTTTTTTCTCCAAAGATGTAACATCCACTGTCGTCTAGATTAAAATAATCAGTCGTTTATATTCTAAATTTACGGGACAACAGGTTACCTTAAAACCATATAGTGTCCAAATATAACTTATGTGAGGTTGAACAAGGCATCTGAGATTTGTTCCTGTTGAATTCGCATCTTAAAATTGGCACTTTAAATCTCGGATATCAGTGTTTCAGACAGAAATTCCGAACGGGGTTAATTTAAAAAAAAATGCATCGCGTCTTAACATTTATAAAGACATTAACTTCAATAATATTCTATATTCAGCCTTCTCATGTAGTATTGAATTATATATATTATTTCTAGTCATAACATGTATAGCTACAATTTACTCACAAATTATGGGTTACTTCACATTTCTGCAACACAGCTCTCCTATATATATTTTCCACGTATACAAAGACAACAGCTTGATAACAACGTTTAGTTTCAAGAAGATTGCTCACTCACATTTTACGATGTGTCAGTGTCCTGCAACTTTACTAGACCATCAATGCATCCCTAAAGAAAGTAAACAAACTGCTAACGTAATATACAATGTTTCACAGCACTCGATCTCCAGTCCTCTTTGAAAGACGGTATGCGTAGATGGTTCATCACATGACCTAAAACTCGAGCAATATCTCGCTAAAAGTAGATTTGATATGTTGCCAGCCCACTGTGGGAATCAGGCTTTCTTGGCACAGGTAGAGACTGACGCACTGGTGGTTTTTTTGTTTTCCTTTGCTGCGTGTATGTATGTGGTGGGTTTTACGTGCACTCGCGTGCATGTGTGTTGATGGAGAATTGCAGGTTTTCTGCTGGCATTTTTTTAAGTGCTTCGGTGTGTAGGATGTTAGCCGAATTCCAACCCCCGAGTCAGTTCGTTTCTTCAAATTCCTTAGGCTACTTCTTCTCTTCTTTGCTTTCAACGGCTGTTATTTCTTGCGGAAAGTTGTAGTTGTTTGTCTACTTCTAGACCTTAGTTTTGCTCCATAATTTGCGTTTTGCGTGCACACCTGTTATACAGATCTGGCATGCTTATATGCAGACTGCTGGTTTCTCGCTTCTGAGGCAGATGCTGGGTCCGCAAAAGAGGCAACAACGAATGGTTTATCAGGTGTTCACACAATACACCCAGATGCCACTACTATGTCGCTGGCAGCCCCTACCAGAGGAACTTGCTCCAACTACAAGTCTTGCTACTGTTGGCAGCACAGTATATGAACAAGCTGCAAATCCCTGCAGGCAAGATGGTTTTTATCACTGGACACTGCAAACTTACCAAACACTCACATAAATTAGGTATAAGCCAAACAGCTGTCTGCCAGTGTCTTCGTGCTGAACAGACTCCAGCTCATGTCTAACAATACTGTCCTCGTTTGGTGGTGCTGCGAAACAACAGGTGGCCACAGCCAGTAGACCTGACAACTAAGCTTTGGAGAAAAAAGACCTTGAGATGATATCCCAGTTTATTATCTTCAGTTAATTATGCGTCTGACCAGAGATCGCTAAAGAAGAAGAAGAAGAAGAAGAAGAAGAAGAAGAAGAAGAAGAAGAAGAAGAAGAAGAAGAAGAAGAAGAAGAAGAAGAAAAAGAAGAAGAAGAAGAAGAAGAAGAAGAAGAAGAAGAAGAAGAAAAAAAAAAAGAAAAAGAGGGAGGAGGAGAAGAAGAAGAAAAAGAAGCGGAAGAAGAAGATGATGATGAAGAAGGCAGATTCACTCCCACTTTGAAAGAAACCCCTAATAAGTCGACTTTCGCCACATGCTTGTGGGGGAAGAGGTTTGGGTGGGGGGGGGGGGGGGGGGAGGGAGGAGGACAGTGAGTCTTTTCTTTTCCCCTCTAAAATATGACCCCGGAGATGACACATGGAGCAGTCTACTTAAGTTTATGTTTTTTCGACGGATCAACATCATGGCACACGGGTGTAACCCATAAGCGCTCTGTTCTACTTCAAACTTAAGCCTGAATCTGAAGAATCTCAGCGCAGTGCAAAAACTCCGTTGCACCGGCGAGGATCCTGAACTATTTTGGGTAGATTTTTAACTTCAAATTTTTCCTGGGCAGCGCCGTCAGTCACCTTAAAATACCAGCCTTCGTCATGTCTACTCTTTATTCGGTATCACTGTAACTTATCATGCATGCCGTAAGAGGCGACTTAGTAGGGCTGACGTCAGGTTTGACTAACTGTAAAATCCTACCATGAGAACTTGGCGTGAGTTTGAAAAGAGATTTATCTCCATTGGCAGATAAAAAGCAGAAAAAGAAGGAGAAGAAGGAGAAGGAGGAAAAGAAGAAGAAGAAGAAGAAGAAGAAGAAGAAGAAGAAGAAGAAGAAGAAGAAGAAGAGAAAGAAGAAGAAGAAGAAGAGAGAAGAAGAAAGAAGAAGAAGAGAGAAGAAGGAGAAGAAGAAGAAGAAGAAAAAGAAGAAGAAGAAGAAGAAGAAGAAGAAGAAGAAGAAAAAGAAGAAGAAGAAGAAAAGAAGAAGAAAAAGAAAAAAGAAGAAGAAGAAGAAGCATACAGTGATTTACTCATTTCCGAATGTTCTGTCAGATGGTTCGCACACTTAAGTCAGCACTAAAAGACAAAATACATGGGAAAAGAGGAAAGGGCAGATAAAGGAAACGTTCACATTTAAAGTATACACAGATCTAATAATGCAAACATATAAGTGAATAGAGGCGCTAATAAAAAGAAAATATTTGGGTAGTACAGTGACAATACCCAGTCATTGTTTAGTTACGTAATAATAATATTAATTTTAATAATAATAAAAATATTGATGATAATGATAATAATTGCGGGGTTAAAATTACCAATAATAATATATTTCAATAACGCGAAAGGTATAAACAAACACATAAAAGGAAATTTCTGGTAGTCTGGTAGTCTTAGTTTCAGCTTCATAGCGAACGGGTCACCCCATCTTTGCTCCGCTCCTGTGCCAACGAAAAACACATAGAATGTTTATCACAGTATTAGAATTGCAGTTCATCGTTGATGGTAGCAGAAGTCGCCAACAGATCAACAGTTGCCCACGCGATAAATTTTAATCACATACGGGCACCACAACACTGCACGACAGGCATCACGCCATTTCCTGAATCTACAATTCACACCAACACATTGGTCACAGACGAAACAACATTCCAAATGCAATCCGCAGCTCACAGGGTCACGCCATGCATTCAACTCAGAAGCTGGGCGACGAAACTATAGCCAGTCTACAAATAGAACAAAAATGCATCGGCCACCGACGGGCAGAAGCAAACAAAAAATGTGCCTCTGTTTCGAACAGTGCCGCTGCCTAACGTCCATTTTGACCGGAAGTTTGACATGGAAATTTCTATTCATGATTATGAGACAGCTTAGCCCCTGACCCTTAACCTTTACAATTTTTTGGCCCACAGGCAAGGGGAAAGGGGCAAA
The DNA here is from genome assembly GCA_905116865.2 of Candidula unifasciata. Lineage (NCBI taxonomy): Eukaryota > Metazoa > Mollusca > Gastropoda > Stylommatophora > Geomitridae > Candidula > Candidula unifasciata. Next base: position 390,544 of record CAJHNH020004168.1, read on the forward strand.
GCTAGGGGTTCTAGTAACCGAAATCCCAGGTTCCATGAATTCTGTAACTAGAACATAAAACAATAAATAAATAAATAAATAAATAAATAAATAAATAAATAAATAAATAAACAAATGACTCCTTTTCTAACTATATGTACACTCAAGTTTGAAAACGTAGCAGAATAGTATTTAATTTAAATAATCACACCACCACGTTGGTCACAGTCGAAAAAACATTCCGAATGAAATCCACAGCTCACAGTGTCACGCCATGCATTCAACTCAGAAGCTGGGCGACGAAACTATATCCAGTCTACAAATAGAGCAAAAATGTACAGACAATGGTACGGCAGAAGCAAAAAATTTGCCTTGGCTCCAAACAGTGCCCCTGCCTATCGTCCATTTTGACCGGCAAAAAAATACAGTAGAACCTTACTTAACGAGCACCTCTCATAACGAGTAATTCGCATAGCGAGCAAAACTAATTTTTAAACAAATGACTTGCTTAACGAGCGGCCTTTTCGCATAACGAGTGGCAAGGAAAGGGGAAGTCCCGGATTGTGCGTATGTTACATCAGTCGTTGTTTAGCACCCGTTCCAGTAGCATCGTAGTGTCGCTTGTGATCACACATTTTCTCAAACTTGTATTATATTGTGATATATGTACTTGAATCCTCCAGGCCTACAAGATGACTTCTCTGAAGAATTTAAGTTCATCAAGATCCATTTTATGCCTTCCAACACCACTTCGTTTCTCCAGCCCATGGACCAGCAAGTTATTTCTAACTTTAAGAAGCTTTACACTAAACCATCTTTGAGCATTGTTTCCAGGTGACTGAAGGGACCAACCTCCTCTCAAAGAGTTTTAGAAAAATCACGTCCACATCGTTGCCTGCCTCAAGATGATGGACAAGGCGGGCGAAGGGGTTACCTAGAGAACCCTAATTTCTGCTTGGAAGAAGCTTTGGCCGGAGAGCGTGGTCGATTTGTGACTGAGGGGTTCTAGACAGTACCTGTGGAACCTGTAGTCAACGAGATTGTGTCTTTGGCCACTATCATGGGATTGTACGTGTATTACAGTGATATCGAAGAGCTTGTAGAAGAGCACAGCCAAGAGCTGACCACCCAAGAGCTTATCGATTTTCATTGTGTTTCACAGCAAGAGGTTTTGGAGGGGTAAAGTGGTCATCATCAAGCCGGCCGCCTTTACTTCCTAGGACTGCACCTGGTACCCGCTCAAGGCAGGGTCAGCCTGGGAGCCAAGGTCGTTTTTGAAGAGAGAAAAAAAGTCCGGCTCTGTCACGACCCGAGCTCACGACCTTCCGCTCCACAGGGGCAGAATGTCATTTATAATGTTTATCTCTTTTTGTACAGGTCTGCAGTTGTGTAGGCGCCCTAAAGCCTAAGGATTTAAGGTCGCAGGGAATGTCATTTATAATGTTTATCTCTTTTTGTATAGGTTTGCAGTTGTGTAGGCACCCTGAAGCCTAAGGATTTAAGGTCGCAGGGAATGTCATTTATATTGTTTATCTCTTTTTGTAAAGGTTTGCAGTTGTGTAGGCACCCTGAAGCCTAAGGATTTAAGGTCGCAGGGAATGTCATTTATAATGTTTATCTCTTTTTGTTCAGGTCTGCAGAGTTGTGTAGGCACCCTGAAGCCTAAGGATTTAAGGTCGCAGGGAATGTCATTTATAATCTGTATCTCTATTTGTATAGGTTTGCAGTTGTAAAGGTGGCTTGAAACCTAAAGATTTAGGGCTGCGTGGCTAAAGCAGATGCTACAAACTGTACAGGTTAGAATGTTAACCCCCCCCCCCAACCCCCCGCCCCCCCCGCCCTCTTTTTCTACACGTTTAAACAAAAATTCCATAATTTTATCGAGGTTTCGAACTCGTGTCTCCAGCTCGAAATCTCAAAGTTCTAACCAGTAGCACATAGTCAATGAAGAATATTTTTTTGAATATACTTTAACAACTGAACTCATAATCGCCATGACCGACATAATGAGGCTAACAGCATTAATTTACCTCTCGTCCTCTAAACGGTGTCGATCTCCTGCGCACAAACCGACTTACTGCCAGCTTCTTTCCTAATTCTCTGCTTCTTGTCTGTTTGCGGCTGACACGTAACAATGTTACATTTGTTTATCATATAGTAGAACGTGTGTAGACAATGATTATGTCTGCTACATAATTACACAAATAAAGTATTTTTTGTTTCATTCTAAAAGACGTATATCGGGGAGTATATATGGTCTCGTAATATACTTCCCGTCCTTTTTAGGATGAATTTTTTCGTTTTTTAAAACCCTACTCTGGTATTTGCCAGGGGCCGCAATATAGCCGGGCCATAAATATGGCCTAAAGGCTGAACGCGGTTTCTGGGACCTCTAAACGATGATCCTCACCAATATAGTGGCACATTGTGTCATCGGGTGTTTATCGCTTGTGTGCTGTCCTGGTGGAGTAGAAGGTCCTCAATAATTCTTTAGATGTAGATCCCAACACCCCCACCCCCTTTTCCCATATAAATAAATGCTCTCTTTTAAGCATTTGTTTCTACTTGAATATTTTTTCGTATATAGCTTATTTGCGACCCAGCACACATGATAATAATACCAACAATAATAGAAATGGTACTTTAATAATATCCTACACCAGATGACGTCACAGGCTAGTCCAACGTTTTAGAGGGTGGTAAGCCTAGGTTTGTTATAAGTGTGAAGTATTCAACGACCCTAAAACATATAGAACTGGTCGTAACCGAAACCCACCTACGCCCAACGAGAGAGTGCAGCCTAGGTCCCACGACTGCATGCAGCCTATGGTCCATACGGACTGTCCGATGCAGCTATCTACCACCCCCTGAAAAATTAGTACTAGTCACGGGGCCCCCGATGGATTTTTCCTGTTTGAGGTGGATATATAATAAAAAACCCATAGTAATATATGTAACTATTTTTTTTGCGTAAATTNAAGTGACTTGCCTGTGAGTTCTTGTCGCATGGACTGCAGCACATTGGTTTTTCCATGGGTCCATAATGCTGTTAAGACGGCTCTACCGCCTTATGTGTATTTTTTGCGGGGCGGGATTCAAGATTTTGCTGGGACTGACATATTTTTTACTAGTTCTCAAATGGGACAGTGAGGGACGTTTTATGTGATTTCTTTTGGCACAGGAACGAGATAGTTGTTGGGCTACCATTCTGCAGTTAAGCTGGAACCTCAACTAACGACTAACAAGAGGTAAGGAAAAGACGCTGGTTTTGGATAGGACACACACACACAAATAAAGTCACACAATACACACACATACACACACAGAGAGAGAGAGAGAGAGGTGGGGGGGGGGGGGGGGTAAGTACCCAGAAAACGAGTCAGAAGCATCTCGTGGCGAATAATGGGAAGATAAGACATCAGGAACGCACTGGAAATGAAAGCACATATGGCTGGAGAACTGGCGAGAGAAAGAAACTTCCATGCGTGCTGTGAAGAGAGCGCTGTTGTGTAAAGGTCTTGCTGATTATGAGAAAATATTCTTTTTGAGGACAGCTCCAGTCAAACTAAAACAGGGTGAATTCTGAATGACGCAAGCCAGTGTATGAGTTCTAACAGATAGGTATTGTTGGAAAACATTAGTAGGTGAAGGACATCCACAAACTGTGTTTTATTTCGTTTTCCGACTAGGAACGTACGAACTTTATCAGCTTATGTAACAAAACACGGGTAGCCTGGACTGCGCAGCTCTAACCCTGTTGGATTTTACAACGCAGAACGGTGTTTGGATTTTGTGCACACATTGAACGCACTGTCTATAAATAACACAATGACGCAATATGAAGGTGAACTGTGAGTTTTATGTGGAGAGAATTGAATGAATGAAGTTACCTAGTTTCTTTAACGGTAAAAACAAGCACTGAATTGTTGCCAGAAATAAAATATGATTTTATTACCTTTTTCAGTTAAAGAGTAAGGAGTTTAAGCAGGAACACCTCAAATTCACGCATTGGCAACAATGGTCCCAAAATCCAAATGCATGTGTGGAAAATTTGTAAGAAAACTCATCCACCAACAATGGACTGCAGGTTATCTCGTTAACTAACTGTATGGTGTCACAAGAGAAATGTGTTACACGGCTGAACGTGGGGGAGTAAAGTAAAGGTCCCTTTCCACGCCTTTAGGCGTATAAGGAATATAGGGCTAGATCTATATTTTTATAGGCCAGTCGGTAATTGGTGGGTTATGTGGTCAGCATCACGCCGACCACCTTTACTTCCCAGGACTGCACCTTGTACCCAGTCAAGGCTGGGTCGACCTGGGGGTCAAGGTCATTGTTGAAAAAAAAAAGTCCGAACCCAAGACCTTCCGATCCACAGGCGGGGTCTAGCCGGCAACGCCACGGAGACTCCCAACGTAAAAAAAAAAGGGGTGGGGGGGGGTGTGAGAGACTTGAAATATTTCGATCACATTAAAAAGCATAACAGTTTAACAAAAAACCATGCTGAAAAATGGAAGGTAAAAGAGCAAGAGGTATTCAGCGAAACAAGTGGGAGGAGATCAATATATATAAGAATAACAGCATGAGCGAGCGTATAATCAAGGCGGGAGAAGAAAGTGTTCGAGATCCATTGCAGCCAGCCTTCCGCTTGCAGACGGCATATGATTGATCAAAATAATTGACTGATTAAATTCCAGAAAGTTTTACAGCAGGAGCTAAATCCAGCGCAATATTCGCAGTGAATTAAACAGTGGATTTTTTTTCTCCAAAGATGTAACATCCACTGTCGTCTAGATTAAAATAATCAGTCGTTTATATTCTAAATTTACGGGACAACAGGTTACCTTAAAACCATATAGTGTCCCAATAAAACTTATGTGAGGTTGAACAAGGCATCTGAGATTTGTTCCTGTTGAATTCGCATCTTAAAATTGGCACTTTAAATCTCGGATATCAGTGTTTCAGACAGAAATTCCGAACGGGGTTAATTTTAAAAAAAATGCATCGCGTCTTAACATTTATAAAGACATTAACTTCAATAATATTCTATATCCAGCCTTCTTATGTAGTATTGAATTATATATATTATTTCTGGTCATAACATGTATAGCTACAATTTACTCACAAATTATGGGTTACTTCACATTTCTGCAACACAGCTCTCCTATATATATTTTCCACGTATACAAAGACAACAGCTTAATAACAACGTTTAGTTTCAAGAAGGTAGCTCACTCACTCACATTTTACGATGTGTCAGTGTCCTGCAACTTTACTAGACCATCAATGCTTCCCTAAAGAAAGTAAACAAACTGCCTACGTAATATACAATGTTTCACAGCACTCGATCTCCAGTCCTCTTTGAAAGACGGTATGCGTAGATGGTTCATCACATGACCTAGAGCTCTAGCAACATCTCGCTAAAAGTAGATTTGATATGTTGCCAGCCCACTGTGGGAATCAGGCTTTCTTGGCACCGGTAGAGACTGACGCACTGGTGGCTTTTTTGTTTTCCTTTGCTGCGTGTATGTATGTGGTGGGTTTTACGTGCACTCGCGTGCATGTGTGTTGATGGAGAATTGCAGGTTTTCTGCTGGCATTTTTTTAAGTGCTTCGGTGTGTAGGATCTTAGCCGAATTCCAACCCCCGAGTCAGTTCGTTTCTTCAAATTCCTTAGGCTACTTCTTCTCTTCTTTGCTTTCAACGGCTGTTATTTCTTGCGGAAAGTTGTAGTTGTTTGTCTACTTCTAGACCTTAGTCTTGCTCCATAATTTGCGTTTTGCGTGCACACCTGTTATACAGATCCGGCATGCTTATATGCAGACTGCTGGTTTCTCGCTTCTGAGGCAGATGCTGGGTCGGCAAAAGAGGCAACAACGAATGGTTTATCAGGTGTTCACACAATACACCCAGATGCCACTACTGTGTCCCTGGCAGCCCCTACCAGAGGAACTTGCTCCAACTACAAGGCTTGCTACTGATGGCAGCACAGTATATGAACATGCTGCAAATCTCTGCAGGCAAGATGGTTTTTATCACTGGACACTGCAAACTTACCAAACACTCACATAAATTAGGTATAAGCCAAACAGCTCTCTGCCAGTGTCTTCGTGCTGAACAGACTCCAGCTCATGTCTAACAATACTGTCCTCGTTTGGTGGTGCTGCGAAACATCAGGTGGGCACAGCCAGTGGACCTGACAACTAAGCTTTGGGGAAAAAGAGACCTTGAGATGATATCCCAGTTTGTTACCCTCAGTAAATTATGCGTCTGACCAGAGATCGCTGAAGAAGAAGAAGAAGAAGAAGAAGAAGAAGAAGAAGAGGAGGAGGAGGAAGAAGAAGAAGAAGAAGAAGAAGAAGAAGAAGAAGAAGAAGAGGAAGAAGAAGAAGAAGAAGAAGAAGAAGAAGAAGAAGAAGAAGAAGAAGATGATGATGAGGATGAAGAAGGCAGATGCACTCCCACTTTGAAGGAAACCTCCACCCCCCCCCCCCCTTTTGTATGGGTTCCGGGGCCCTACTATGAGAAAAACAAGAATAGACCCACTGCCTACCTAAAAGTATGTCTTAAGAGTCGACTAATTGGGAGCTTCCTTCGAAGTCGGAGAGCATCTGCCTGAGAGGCAAGGAACCAACAGTCTGCTCACAGATCTATCAAAAAGATGCACACGCAACACTCAGGTTCTGGAACAGGACTGCAGTCCAGAAGTGGACGAACAACCAGAACTTTTCGCCGGAGTTCACAGCCGGTGAACGCAAAGAAGAAGAAGGACACCCCTAATAAGTCGACTTTCATCACATGCTTGTTCCCCCCCCCCCCCACCAGGGGGGAGGGGAGGAAAAAAAAGGGGGGAGGGACAGTGAGTCTTTTCTTTTCCCCTCCAAAATATGACCCGGAGATGACACATGGAGCAGTCTACTTAAGTTTATGTTTATTCGACGGATCAACTTCATGGCACACGGGTGTAACCCATAAGTGCTATGTTCTACTTCAAACTCAAACCTGAATCTGAAGAATCTCAGCGCAGTGCACAAACTCTGTTGCACCGGCGAGGATCCTGAACTATTTTGGGTAGATTTTTAACTTAAATTTTGCCCGGGCAGCGCCGTCAGTCACCTTAAAATACCAGCTTTCGTCATTATTACTCTTGTCTCAGTATCACTGTAACTTACCATGCATGCCGTAAGAGGCGACTTAGTAGGACTGACGTAAGGTTTGACTAACTGTAAAATCCTAAAACGAGAACTTGGCGTGAGTTTGATAAGAGATTGTGCTCCATTGGCAGATAAAAGGCAGAAAAAGTAGGAGAAGAAGAAGGAGGAGCAGGAGGAAAAGAAGAAGAAGAAGAAACAGAAGAAGAAGAAGAAGAAGAAGAAGAAGAAGAAGAAGAAGAAGAAGAAGAAGAAGAAGAAGAAGAAGAAGAAGAAGAAGAAGAAGAAGAAGAAAAAGAAGCATACAGTGATTTACTCATTACCGAATGTTCTGTCAGGTTGTTCGCACACTAAAGTGAGCACTAAACGACAAAATACATGGGAAAAGAGGAAAGGGCAGACAAAGGAAACGTTCATATTTAAAGTATGCACATATCTAATAATGCAAACACATGTAAGTGAATAGAGGCGCTAATAAAAAGAAAATATTTGGGTAGTACACTGACAATACCCAGTCCTTGTTTAGTTACGTAATAATAATATTAATTTTAATAATAATAAAAATAATGATGATAATGATAATGATAATAATTGCTGGGTGCAAAATACATGTAATAATATATTTAAATAACGTGAAAGGTATAAACAAACACATAAAAGGAAATTTCTGGTAGTCTGGTAGTCTTAGTTTCAGCTTCATGGCAAACGGGTCACCCCATCTTTGCTCCGCTCCTGTGCCAACGAAAAAAAAAACACAGAATGTTTATCGAAGTATTAGAATTGCAATTCATCATTGATGGTAGCAGAAGTCGCCAACAGATCATCAGTTGCCCACGCGATAAATTTTAATCACATACGGGCACCCAAACACTGCACGACAGGCATCGCGCCATTTTCTGAATCTACAATTCACACCAACACGTTGGTCACAGTCGAAAAAACATTCCAAATGCAATCCGCAGCTCACAGGGTCACGCCATGCATTCAACTCAGAAGCTGGGCGACGAAACTATATCGGCCACCGTCCGGCAGAAGCAAAAAAATTTGCCTATGTTTCCAACAGTGCCGCTGCCTAACGTCCATTTTGACCGGAAGTTTGACATGGAAATTTCTATTCATGATTATGAGACAGCTTATGCCCCCGACACCCAACCTTTAGAATTTTTCGGCCCACAGGCAAGGGGGAGGGGCAAAGCTAGGGGTTCTAGGAACCGAAATCCCAGGTACCAGGAATTCTGTAACTAGAACATAAAACAATAAATAAATAAATAAACAAAAGACTCCTTTTCTAACTACATGTACACTCAAGTTTGAAAACGAAGCGGAATACTATTTAATTTAAATAATCACACCACCACGTTGATCACAGTCGAGAAAACATTCCAAATGAAATCCCAGCTCACAGTGTCATGCCATGCATTCAACTCAGAAGCTGGGCGACGAAACTATATCCAGTCTACAAATAGAGCAAAAATGCACAGGCAATGGTCCAGCAGAAGCAAAAAATTTGCCTTGGCTCCTAACAGTGCCCCTGCCTATCGTCCATTTTGACCGGCACAAAAATACAGTAGAACCTCGCTTAACGAGCACCTCTCATAACGAGTACTTCGCATAGCGAGCAAAACAAATTGTAAAAAAAAATGACTTGCTTAACGAGCGATGTTTCGCATAACGAGTGGCGAGAAAGGGGAAGTCCCGAATTGTGCGCATGTTACATTAGTCGTTGTTTAGCACTCGTTCCAGTAGCATCGTAGTGTCGCTTGTGATCACACATTTTCTCAAACTTGTATTATATTGTGATATATGTACATGAATCCTCCAGGCCTACAAGATGACTTCTCTGAAGAATTTAAGTTCATCAAGATCCAGTTTCTGCCTTCCAACACCACTCTGTTTCTCCAGCAAGTTATTTCTAACTTTAAGAAGCATTACACTAAAACCATCTTTGAGCATTGTTTCCAGGTGACTGAAGGGGCCAACCTCCTCTCAAAGAGTTTTAGAAAAATCACGTCCACATCGTTGCCTGCCTCAAGATGACGGACAAGGCGGGCGAAGGGGTTACCTAGAGAACCCTAATTTCTGCTTGGAAGAAGCTTTGGCCGGAGAGCGTGGTCGATTTGTGACTGAGGGGTTCTAGACAGTACCTGTGGAACCTGTAGTCAACGAGATTGTGCCTTTGGCCACTATCATGGGATTGTAGGTGGATATCAGTGATATCGAAGAGCTTGTGGAAGAGCACAGCCAAGAGATGACCACCCAAGAGCTTATCGAGTTGCAATGTGTTTCACAGCAAGAAGTTTTGGAGGAAAGTTTGTCAGAGAAGGAGGAGGAGGTAACAGAAAAGCAACAATCTTCTGGCGAAATAAGAGAAGTGCTGAAAGCATGGCAAACTGTTGCATCTTACATAGAGAAGCATCACCCTAATATGAAAGTGGCTATGCGCGTTACAAATCTATTTAATGATAATGCTGTGTCGCATTTTCGCCAAATTTTGAAGCGTCGGCAAAAACAAATGTCTCTGGACATCTTTCTAGTAAAAAAATAATTAGCTATGTATCATAATTATTTTCACTATTTTTTCTGCAAATCAAATTCGCATTCCAGGTGAGTTCGTTCCGCGTTTGAAGAAAAGATGAAGATGATTCACTCTGCTTAACAATATATATAATCTTCTTTGAATAAACGTTATACGTAGCACTTTGTAAGTATTTTTTTTTGACATGGAACGCATTATCGTATTTTACATTAATTTATATGAGAAAAATTGTTTCGCATAACGAGTGTTTCGCTCAACGAGTATGATTCTGGAACGAATTATGCTCGTTAAGCGAGGTTACACTGTGCTACGTGTACAAAGCCCGGTCAACCCATTTTAACCGGGAGGTTGTTTTGAGGCATCAAAGGTTGCGAAAAAACATAAAGTCTAAGGCTTTCGCTTACCTCTAACCACAGGACGTATGGAATGTTATGTATAGCCACCCTCTCTATTTAACCAATTAAGAACGTTAGGACCCTTTCCCCCGCTTTTATGCGTAGTAGGCATATAGGGCTAGATCTATATTTTATAGACCAATCGTCACATCGTGGGTAATGTGGTCATCATCAAGCCGGCCGCCTTTACTTCCTAGGACTGCACCTGGTACCCGCTCAAGGCAGGGTCAGCCTGGGAGCCAAGGTCGTTTTTTAAGAGAAAAATAAAGTCCGGCTCTGTCACCACCCGATGTTTATCTCTTTTTGTACAGGTCTGCAGTTGTGTAGGCACCCTGAAGCCTAAGGATTTATGGCCGCAGGAAATGTCATTTATAATCTGTATCTCTATTTGTATAGGTTTGCAGTTGTAAAGGTGGCTTGAAACCTAAGGATTTAGGGCTGCGTGGCTAATGCAGATGCTACAATCTGTACAGGTTAGAATGTTATAAAGCCCATTTTTCTACACGTTTAAAAAAAATCCATAATTTTACCGAGGTTTCGAACTCGTGTCTCCAGCTCGAAATCTTAACGTTCTAACCAGTAACACATAGTCAATGAAGATAGTTTTGTTTTTGAATTTACTTTAACAACTGAACTCATAATCGCCATGACCGACATAATGAGGCTAACAGCATTAATTTACCTCTCGTCCTCTAAACGGTGTCGATCTCCTGCGCACAAACCCACTTACTGCCAGCTTCTTACCTAATTCTCTGCTTCTTGTCTGTTTGCGGCTGACACGTAACAATGTTACATTTGTTTATCATATAGTAAAACGTGTGTAGACAATGATTATATCTGCTACATAATTACACAAATAAAATATTTGTTGTTTCATTCTAAAAGACGTATATCGGGGGAGTATATATGGTCTCGTAATATACTTCCCGTCCTTTTTAGGAAGATTTGTTTCGTTTTTTAAAGCCCTACTCTGGCTTTTGCCAGGGGCCGCAATATAACCTGGCCATAAATATGGCATAAAGGCTGAACGCGGTTTCTGGGACCTCTCCACGGTGATCCTCACCCATATGGTGACATATTGTGTCATCGGGTGTTTATCGCTTGTGTGCTGTCCTGGTGGGGTAGAAGGTCCTCAATAATTCTTTAGATGGAGATCCCAACACCCCTCCCCTTCCCATATATATAAATTTTCTCTTTTAAGCATTTGTTTCTACTTGAATATTTTTTCAAATATAGCTTTTTTGCGACCCAGCACACATGATAATAATACCAACAGTAATAGTAATGGTATTTTAATAATATCCTACACCAGATGACGTCACAGGCCAGTCCAACGTTTAGGAGGGGAGGGGGGGGGGGGTTAGCCTAGGTTTGTTGTCTGACTGATTTTCTACCCCATTAGGACATCACACAAGCGACAAACACCCCATGACACAAAATACCACCATGTGGATGAGGATCGCCGTGGAGAGGTCCCAGAAACCGCGTTCAGGCAATTTACCATATTTATGACCTGCCTATATTGCGGCCCCTGGCAAAAGCCAGGGTGGGGCTTCAAATAACAAAAAATTGTATCCTAAAAAGGACAAAACTGGATTAATCACCTAGGTTTGTTCAAATTCAAATTCTCTTTCGTTGACCACTTTCAGCTAGGTCAGATCACGTTTCTGCTCACTTTCCTGTCAGCTATATTTGTGGTGACGTTTCTAGTCTCGATCTCATTTGGTTTTGACCTAGGTTTGTTGTGTTACTTGTCTGACTGACTTTCTACCCCACTAGGACATCACACAAGCGATAAACACCCGATGACACAAAGTGCCACCATGTGCATGAGGATCACCGTGGAGAGGTCCCAGAAACCGCGTTCAGACAATTGGTCATATTTATGGCCTTGCCTATATTACGGCCCCTGCAAAAGTGAGAAGGACCGTAAAGAGTGTTTGGCTTGGATTTTTAACCCCACCATGAGCATCACCACAAACGATAAACACCCCGATGACTACAAGTGGCCACCATGCGGGAATGAGGATCACCGTGGAGAGGTCCCGAGAAACCGCGTTCAGACATTTGGCCATAATGATGACCCTGCCCTATCTTGCGGCCCCTGGCAAAAGCCAGAGTGGGGCTTCAAATAACGAAAAAAAAATAACGTCATAAGAAGGACGTAATGGAATAAAGAGTTGGTTTTTTGCTTTGTTTTTGACTGACTGACTGATTTTCTACCCACACCAGGATCATCACACAAGCGATAACACACCGATGACACAAAAGTGCCACCCATGGCGGTGAGGATCGCCGTGGAGAGGTCCCAGAAACCGCGTTCAGACATTTGGCCATATTTATGGCCTGCCTATATTGCCGCCCCTGGCAAAAGCAGAGTGGGGCTTTCAAATAACAGAAAATAACGTGCAGCCTAGGTCCCACGACTGCTTGCAGCCTATCTACAACCCACTGAAATATTAGACTGTCACGTGACCTGTGGATTTTTTCCTGTTTGAGGTAGGATAATAATAAAACACCATAATAATATTGGAAACTATTTTTTATTGCGTAATTAAACAGAGATTAAGCACCTTTGAGAGTCTTATTACCTAGAGGGACTTATCTCCCCTATAACTGATACATCAGCTGAATATTGGTCTGAGAGTAATTTTGATTTTTATTTCAGTTCATCTTGAAAGACTGATAGGTACTTCCAGGAAAAAATTGAACTTCTCAGAAATGTTCACTGCAGCAAAGAAACGAACAGTCTGTCCACCAGTAACATGAATTCATTATAACACAGAAATCAGACTTACTGAAATATGCTTCCTCAAGGGATTCATCCATTTCATCTTGTTTTGACAAATCTGCTTCTTCTGTATTACATTCACCATGCAACCTCTTTCTTTTGCGTTTGGCTCCACCACGAGTTACAGAGAGTATTACTTCAATGCACAAATTAGAAGCAATATTCTTAGCTTCGCCTTTCATACTTTTACAGCTGTTCCGAAGATTTGTCAGCTCTGAAATCAAGCTTTTCAAGCTGGACACTTTGACATCCAGCATTGCATTTCTGGACAATATAACCCTGTAACACATATCAACTGGAGCTAATACTCTCTACCATATAACAGACGTATCACGCAAATTAGGATGTGACATAAGACAAAGCTCCATGAATCTCTGCTCTTGTTTTGACAGTTAGATTCAACTCTAAGAGGTTTTCTTATACTAATTTAAGGCAGGTGGGCTACAACGGACTTTATACTTTCAACAAGGTCTGGTTATCGTGTTTTAGTCATGCTGTGAAGAGAAACAGCCAATAAGCTTCTGTAAGATTTCTCATAGCTTTGGACATTAAACATGTTGTAAACAGTTTGTACAGTTCTAAAGTATGGCACGGTAGTATTAGTAGTAATTTTTCATGAATAAACCTTTTCGAATAGCTTCGTCCCCGTGTGGTATGCAGATTTTCGTTATTTGAAGTCCCACTCTGGCTTTTGCCGGGGGCCCTTAATATAGCTGGGCCATAAATATGGCCAAACGGCTGAAAGGGGACCTCTCTACGGGTGATCTTCATCCGCTCGGTGGCACTTTGTGTCATCGGGTGTTTATCTCTTGTGTGATGTCCTTGTGGGGTACAACGAGAGAAAGAGAGAGAGAGAGAGAGAGAGAGAGAGAGAGAGAGAGAGAGAGAGAGAGAGAGAGAGAGAGATCTTGTTCAGATAATTGAGAGTGTGGGTTCCGGGGCCCCATTGTGGGGAAAACAAGAATAGACCCACTGCCTCCCCAAAAGCATGTCGTAAGAGTCCTAATTGGGGAGCTCCTCAAGACGGAGTGCATTGCAGGAGAGGCAAGGAAACAACAGTCTGTATTCAAGAGAATGAGTCTGTAAAACTGATGCAGTGCAACACTCAGTTCTGGAGCAGGACTGCAGTCAGTCAGCAACCAGAACTTGCAGAGTGTACAGCGGACGCAAAGAGAAGATAATTGTGATATATAGTGTTAATTGAGTTCTCAGAGTATATATTTATTATATTAAATTTATATATAAATTAATGTCATGGCTTCATGAATGAATTCTGCGTCATCATTTCCACACAAATTAAGTGTGTGGTATCCAAACGGGGAAAATAAAGCTGTTTCACACTGCCCAAGTATTCTTGCTTGTGTACCGTTATATTTTCATGCCATGTTGGCTGCATTGACATAGCCCCTTGCACGAAAATCTGAATGTGATACATTGTGTTTTTTTCCCATGTTTATACTATCATAAATGCTGTGTCCTTTCCTGTTTTATGGATTGTGTTAACAAACTTTATAAATTTGTCAATAATTTCATACTGGTTTTCATGTAGCATTACATAAAGCAAAAGAAATATTTGTTCAGTATGATTTGAATCTGATGCGGAATCAACAATAACAGCCAAACCATCACCACCAAGTGCCTAGCTGACTAGTGCTGGTGATCATGCCTCTCCACAATCTTAGATCCGCAGCTGCGTATATCAGCTCGTGTGTTGACAACCCTCCATGCCCTGACAAAAGGTAGTCAAGAATCTCCTCACGCTGTCTTCCTCTGTCTCTCCTTGCACTGATCTTTCCAGTTGTTACAATTTCCCTCTTTTCATAGCATGACCAACAAGATTGACTGTCTCTTTCTGATGTTTGTGAAAAGTTGTCTTCGAACCCTTGCCTCTTTCAAGACATCTGGGTTGCTCTTTTTGTTTGTTAAAGAAATTCTGAAGATTAGTCTGCAACACCACATCTGCAAAATATTTTGAAGTTTCCCTGTCCTCTAACATATGTTGCTTTACAAGTTAGGAACATTCAGCAATTAACTCCTTTTGGAAATCGACACTGAGATAATGTTCTTGAAGTCATTCTTACTTTTCTTGTGACTCTTTAACTTGCAACACACGTTCTTTTAGAATTGGATCCCAATGAGGCAAAACTCTATGACTTCTTTCCACCAGTCCGCTGGAAACTGCCACGCAAAAACAAGTTTCCGTTCATGTAATAATTATAATATACTCGCAGAGAATGCTTCGGAAAATTGAAACTGGTGTCCTACGATCAGAGTGGCTTGCTTTACGTGATAGAACCCAGATCAAGAGCAGATTGTGAATTGTCTGTCCAGGATATTTAGGTGTGTAAGGTAACGAGCAGGCTGAGAGATTAGCTGCTGCCGTTCCTATGGGCGGTGAGCTACTATATGATAAATCGGATGTGGCGAAGGCTCTATGGGATCAAATGGACAGTGCAAAAGAACAGGGAATCCATTCACTGAAAGACTAATTCAACAGAGGATGTGTAGAGGTTCTGGGAGATATTCAACATTAAAGGGGAAGAAGGCGAACTTTTAATCAGTTTGCAGCTAGTACTTTTAGCATGCCAAACTCTTTATTGGTTGCTGAAGAACGAACGAACGAACGAACGAACGAACGAACGAACGAACGA
>CAJHNH020004168.1:408546-506046 GCA_905116865.2 Candidula unifasciata
TACATACATACATACATACATACATACATACATACATACATACATACATACATACATACATACATACATACATACATACATACATACATATACATACATACATACATACATACATACATACATACATACATACATACATACATACATACATACATACATACATACACATACATACATACATACATACATACATACATACATACATACATACATACATACATACATACATACATACATACATACATACATACATACATACATAGGGGGCCGGAGCACGTGTGGGAATGTACCAAGTGGAGTGACGTCAATTCCTTTATTCATTCATTCTTTCATTCAATAACTATTCCAGACATGACGAAAATTTATAGGAGGCATCTGAGAAAACAACTCCCTATCAAATTTTAAAATAAACATCTTAGCAATTAACTAACATAAGATAACAATTTAACCGCTGGACTCTATATAATTGAATGTCATTCAATGAACAATAAGAAAAAATCACTTTACCCCTCCTTGAGCTCTGGGCCCCGGAACAATGTGTCTAATGTGTCTAAAAACATTCCAAATTAAATCCGCAGCTCACAGTGTCGCGCCATACACAACTTTAAATATTTGCGTTATCTATTGTGTCTTCTAATAGCCACATTCCCTTACTTCTAAGCAGAACCTTTTCTGGCGGTACACTGTATCAGTATTTTTTGTTAAGGTATCGTTGTTTTCAGTATCCGGTTAATGTCTGTCAGTGTGTCTCAACCAATTGCCAAAGGCTAACATCTTCCCGATGAAGCAACCGTTTCTTTGTCACTCTGGGCGTGAAGGTAGGCAGCTAATTTTCTACCGCAGCGACAATATATAAGAACAAACCTAAAAAAAAAAAAAAAAACATGCTGCAAAGCCATTATTTCGTCTTGTCCCTGTCCGTTAATCGCAGCAGGAGATGTCCGATGCCTGGCGTCACGAACTAGGTAGGCCCATCCCGTGAAATTTTCTAGGAGGATAATGGGGCGAAACAATTGTTGACGAGGGACCCTTTTACTGATGATCGGTAAACTGCAGTGCATGCTCCTGCTGTGGAGTTCTTCTTATTATTGCACTTTGTTGTTAGTACCGGCACCTTTTCAGACACTTTGTGGTGCACACCTGCGTCTTTTTTTTTAAAAACACAGTGGCGAGTACTGGCACCTCATTTCCTGTCACTAAAAAGCCGTGCTTTTAAGATCTTCATGCGGAAAGGGGATGGTGGGGGAGTGGGGAAAAAAAAGGGGGGGGGGGGTAAGAATAGACCCACTGTCCCCCAGAAAGTATCTTTCTGAAAGCCACTAATAAGTGCCGACACGCAGATATCGCATCCTAAATGTAAACCACAACACAGCGTGCCAACTCGTAAATGGCGAACACAAGAAAACCTCCAATCCATACTAGTGAATTTATTTCATCATCACCATCAAGTGTCTTGCCAGCTGGCGTAGGCGTTCATGCGTCTCTACAGATATCAGTCTTTGATATTCTTAATTAGTTCCACTGATTATATTTTCCGATGCTCTTTTCTCATAACATGTCCAAAGAAAGAACTCTGTTCGACTTTCATTGGCGATTTCCAGGCAATCATTGTTAGTTATGCTGGCAGTCAAAGGTATTCGCAACATTCTTTTCAAGAAGACCATCTCAGTTGCCTCAAAACACTTCTTAATTTGTCTGAATTTATTTAACATACAATTAGTGAATCCCTCCCTTCCCCCAATTTTTTTTTTATCTTCAGATACTGACAGCAAGTCCAAAAAGCAATGGCAAACTACTGGACGTAAATTTGCCTAGAAAAACCACACAACAGCCAGGGGCTGTTGGGGTTGGTTCTGCAACGTCATGTAAAGGATTTGCAACTAACTAACTGACAGCAAGCTTGATTCTGGTGTACACAAGTTTAGGTCACCACCAGTGCTAAGGAGTAAGTGCATTGTGGATTAGTTTTCCCCTGTGCGATGATCATATGCCTGAAGCTGGAGTAGTTACTGAGATGTCCACATGATGTGTATGAAATATGATTCTTAAACATCACTGCTCACCCCAGGGGCCGAAACCTAAAGCTTCAGATCCCCTGAGCCCCTATCCTCCAAAAACAAATCGTGATAATAGGGAAATAAACGGGTGTGTTGGGATTGGGGAACGTTCAACAAAAATGAATAAACAGCCTATCTTAAAAATTAATTGAGCGCCCCCCCTCCCCGCAACCATCGACTTTTAAAAAGTCGTTGGGGCGCGCATTTTCACATAACTGGGTGTGAATTGTAGACCGAAGAAGCGATAAGTTCAGGTCAGAGTTATATCAGTTTAGGATAAAACGTCAGCTTATCAACTGCAGCACTCGTCCCTCTGTTGTGTGAGCGCTTCTGATAGACACAGAAGAATATCACCCCTGTCATCCGCTGTCTCTCAGATGTCAGTCACACAGCACTTGTCATGACCTCGTCGCCATGAGATCAAACAGTGACCGGATATTTACCGAGAGAAACTTAGGCTCAGAAGTCGTAACAGGATAACGAAAGGATGTTTCTCTGGCGGCTTAATTAACTTGCTGTAAGTCTGATTTGGTATCCACGATTGTTATGTTGTATTATGCGGGAGAGTTATTTAAATCACGTATTCAGTTAGATATAGTATATATATTAATAATTAATAATATTAAAATGAGTTGAATGTTGACAGAATGTTTACTTTTTGTTGGTGTCCCTTAATTAGGACATCTGATCTACCTACTAGTAGTAGTACTGCCTAGGATATAAGGGAATACGTAACTGTAACTGACTTGATGCCTCTATAATTATGGCTTCTTATGTAGTTTAACGGGTATTTAGGATCTGTTCTGGTGTCCAGGATGCCGCTAGATTTGCAGGAGTGTCAAATATTTAGGTAACATCCTAAAGGAAGAAAGTGAGTATTTATTTTTAGTGACTTAGCCAGCAGCGTGTCGATTAGATGATACTGAGCAATCAAGGCAGGACATAGAAACTAAGTAAAAATAATATTTAAAAAAAACTTAACTAAAATAACCATCGATTATGTTTTAAGTGCTGGGAAATTTGAAATATTGTTGATTCGCCAAGAAAGATGAGATTGTTAGACATGGCGGATAAGTTGTGAGAGTGACAACAAAAGTGAGTTTTCGTCGCAGCTTTTATTTTGGCTCTACTGTCAAATTTGGCCGGTAAGCTGGACTGCTTCGGCTGGCTTAGCCGGGCTTAGTGAGAGTTATGTCCCTTCGCGTCCCTTCGCCAAACTCAAAACAAGTCGCGGAAAAAGTCACGAATCGAATGACATACTTACCTATCATCATCCGGGTGCGTGTAGGGTTGCGTCTAGGGTTACCTATCATCATACGGTTGCGCGTAGGGCTGCATAGGATGTCTATCATCATTATACGGTTGCGTGTAGGGATGCGTAGGGTGTCTATCATCATCATCATACGATTGCATGTAGGGTTGCGTAGGGTTTGGGTTAGCGGTAGGGTTAGGGTTGTGGGTTAGGGGCAGGGTTAGGGGTTAGGGTTAGGGTTAGATGTGACAATTTTCACGTAGGAGGTCGAAATACTGGCCGACAATCTGATGCTTGTGGGAGTGGCGCCACTGGAAGTGTGCCAAATATGACGGCAATAGCGTGCGGTGGCTGGTGCCATAGTCGGTGGCGAATTGTCCGTGTCAGTAGCATCCACCGTCCGTCGACTGTTTGCGCGTGCATGCTACTGTGCGCGATTGTAGGGAACTAACGCTACACCTAAACCCTAACCCTAACCCTACACCCTAACCCCTAACCCTAAACCCTAAACCCTAACCCTAAAGTTAACCCTAAACCCTAACCCCTAAACGCTAACCCTAACCCCTAACCCTACCCCTCATTTTACGCAAACAACCAACCTACACGCAATAAGCAGCCCTACACGCAACCGTAGGACGATGATAGACACCCTACGCAACCCTACACGCACCCGGATGATGATAGGTAAGTATGCCGTTTGATTCGTGACTTTTTCCGCTACTTGTTTTGAGTTGTTTTGAGTTTGGCCAAGGGACATAACTCCCACTAAGCCCCGCTAAGCCGGCCGAAGCAGTCCAGCTTACAGGCCAAATTTGACAGTAGAGCCTTTATTTTTTCCCCCCATTATAACTTAGAAGAACAGCAAATCCCCGCCTTCTGGTACTTCACTTTATTGAATTCAGTATGGTAAATGCAAATCTTCATGTTCACCAGCTGTAAACTGGGGGGGGGGGGGGGGTGTCGTTATGGTTATTGGTCCCCACTTCTGGATTTAAGTCTTGTAAATGGCACTGCAAACTTGTTTTACAGTTAAGCATAATCAAGGCCCGTTGGTTTCCAAGATGAGAAATTATATTATTAATAAAGGCCAACTCTATGTTGGATAAACTTATAGACAGTTTATAGTGGCTCAGCTAAAGATCCTGGCATATCAAGTGAATACCTTGGGTTATTCCAAACATTACACAGGGGATTGGCATATTCACAGGCTACTGTTTGCTGTATTTCAATGATCAAATTTGTCCTACTGAAACCTATTGGCAGGACATTTACTTACCTGAGACAGTACATTGCAGTAAAGATTTCTTGTATATGGGTTATATGTTGGAAATGTTTATGTTACAGAAAGTTATTAATTAAAAGTAAATTATGGGACTTACAGAGTTGAAAACAGTCAGTTAATTTTAGCTGTCTGAAGCTCGAGAGATTATTAACTAGACAAAGTTAATCATTAGCATATTAATACTATACAGCGGAGGAGTTAATGAGTGAAAACCTATGAACTAGGAGAGTGCCAGTGGGTTAAATTTTGGCACTGTTGGACCTAATTGTCAACAGCAATGTCCTACTTGATTAATATTGAGTAGAATAGTAGTAGATTACTAAAATGCTACAGTTCTTCTTCTTCTTCGCGTTCACCAGCTGTACACTCTGGCGGAAAGTTCTGGTTGCTCGTCCACTACTGAACTGCAGTCCTGCTCCAGAACCTGAGTGTTGCGTGTGCATCAGTTTTACAGATCTCATTCTCTTGAATACAAACTGTTGGTTCCTTGCCTCTCCGGCAGATGCACTCCGACTTCAAAGGAAGCTACAGTTCTAAAAGGAGTCTTGACAAGATTACTTAACTGGATTGCTGCATTATTTTGTAATTCTTAAGCTGGTTTTCAGTAGAATACTATACTTCTGTTGTTATAAAAAAGCACATTGAATAGATTACTACAGTGTTGTTGCTCTAAAGTTAGAGGTGAGTAGATTACAACAGGGATAAGTGTGCTGTAGTTCTGATGTTCGTGTTTGGATAGTTACAATTCTGTATAGTGACTAGATTACTGAACCTATGCGCAATTTTATAGAAGATAACTTCATTGTAGGTGACAATTCTTATAGTGACTAGATTACTCAGGTGAATAGTTACAATTCTTATAGTGACTAGATTACTTCAAACCTATAGTTACAATTCTTATAGTGACTAAATTACTTTTACAGCTATAGTTACAATTCTTATAGTGACTAGATTACTTCAAACCTATAGTTACAATTCTTATAGTGACTAGATACTTCAGACCTATAGTTACAATTCTTATAGAACTAATTACTTCAAACCTATAGTTACAATTCTTATAGTGACTAGATTACTTCAAACCTACAATTCTTATAGTGACTAGTGACTAGAATTTAGATTACTTCAAACAATTCTATAGTTACAATTTATAGTGACTAGAGTACTTCATAGTTCTTATAGTGCTAGATTACTTCAATTACTTATAGTTAGATTACTTCATTCTTATAGTGACTAGATTACTAGACCTATAGTTACAATTCTTATATGACTAGTTACAATTATAGTTATTCTTAGTGACTAGATTACTTCAAACCTATAGTTTCTTACAATTCTTATAGTGACTAGATTACTTCAAACCTATAGTTACAATTCTTATAGTGACTAGATTACTTCAAACCTATAGTTACAATTCTTATAGTGACTAGATTACTTCAAACCTATAGTTACAATTCTTATAGTGACTAGATTACTTCAAACCTATAGTTACAATTCTTATAGTGACTAGATTACTTCAAACCTATAGTTACAATTCTTATAGTGACTAGATTACTTCAAACCTATAGTTACAATTCTTATAGTGACTAGATTACTTCAAACCTATAGTTACAATTCTTATAGTGACTAGATTACTTCAAACCTATAGTTACAATTCTTATAGTGACTAGATTACTTCAAACCTATAGTTACAATTCTTATAGTGACTAGATTACTTCTTATAGTGACTAGATTACAGAACCTATAGTTACAATTCTTATAGTGACTAGATTACTTCAAACCTATAGTTACAATTCTTATAGTGACTAGATTACTTCAAACCTATAGTTACAATTCTTACTTAGATTACTTCAAACCTATAGTTACAATTCTTATAGTGACTAGATTACTTCAAACCTATAGTTACAATTCTTATAGTGACTAGATTACTTCAAACCTATAGTTACAATTCTTATAGTGACTAGATTACTTCAAACCTATAGTTACAATTCTTATAGTGACTAGATTACTTCAAACCTATAGTTACAATTCTTATAGTGACTAGATTACTTCAGACCTATAGTTACAATTCTTATAGTGACTAGATTACTTCAAACCTATAGTTACAATTCTTATAGTGACTAGATTACTTCAAACCTATAGTTACAATTCTTATAGTGACTAGATTACTTCAAACCTATAGTTACAATTCTTATAGTGACTAGATTACTTCAGATATACTTCAATTCTTATAGTGACTAGATTACTTCAAACCTATAGTTACAATTATAGTGACTAGATTACTTCAGACCTATAGTTACAATTCTTATAGTGACTAGATTACTTCAGACCTATAGTTTATAGTGACAATTACTTCAGATAGTGACTATAGTGATTACTTCAAACCTATAGTTACAATTCTTATAGTGACTAGACAATTCTTTAGTGACTAGATTACTTCAGACCTATAGTTACAATTCTTATAGTGACTAGATTACTTCAGACCTATAGTTACAATTCTTATAGTGACTAGATTACTTCAGACCTATAGTTACAATTCTTATAGTGACTAGATTACTTCAGACCTATAGTTACAATTCTTATGGTGACTAGATTACTTTAGACCTATAGTTACAATTCTTATGGTGACTAGATTACTTTAGACCTATAGTTACAATTCTTATGGTGACTAGATTACTTCAGACCTATAGTTACAATTCTTATAGTGACTAGATTACTTTAGACCTATAGTTACAATTCTTATGGTGACTAGATTACTTCAGACCTATAGTTACAATTCTTATGGTGACTAGATTACTTCAGACCTATAGTTACAATTCTTATGCTGACTAGATTACTTCAGACCTATAGTTACAATTCTTATGGTGACTAGATTACTTTAGACCTTTTGTTACAAAATATGAAGTATTAATTAAAAGATTAATGACATGCTTCTTTTTAGGCTACTTAAAATGGATGAAGGCATTGACGCTTTAGTGGAAATTAGATTTGATGACCTTATATTCTATGAACGATGTGGCGGAGGAACATTTGGAAGTGTCTACAGGGCTTTGTGGCAGTCTCAGAATGTGATAGTTGCTGTGAAACGGCTGTTAGTTTTAGAGAAGGAGGTAAGATCTGTGACTATTTTATGAATATAATTGCCAGATTTTACGAATAACAAAAGATTTCTATTAAATTTTTTTTGTCAATTGCATTTAAAAAAAAATTCTTTGTAAGTAAAAGTAAAGGACCCTTTTCCATGCTTTCAGGCATATAGGGCTAGACCTCAATTTTATAGATCAAACAGCATTTGGTGGCTGATAGGGTCAGCACCCAACAGGATATCTTTACTTCCTAGGACTATACCTAGTACCCATCTTAGGCTGAGTCGACCTGGGAGCCAATGTAATTTTTGAAAAGCCAATTATGCTTTGTAATCACCGGAACCAAAAACCTTTGGATCCACAGACCAGCATTTAGCCACTAGAGATACTATAAGCACCATATATAATTACTAATCTGACAAACATGCCTACCAGTCTGAACGTCATAGGTTTGATTCTAATTGGGACATATTTATTTCCTTGGCTCCCAGTTCGAATAGACCTTGGCTCCCAGTTCGAATAGACCTTGGCTTCTAGGTCGAATAGACCTTGTCTTCCAGGTCAAATAGACCTTGTCTTCCAGGTCGAATAGACATTGTCTTCCAGGTCGAATAGACCTTGTCTTCATGTTCGAATAAAACTGGTCTCCCAGGTTGACCCAGCCTAAGATGGGTAGCAGCTAATGTCCTGTCTGGGAGGTGGTTGACCACATCACCCTATGAGTGCCAGTAGCTCTATGAAAATATGAGTCTAACATCTAATGTGCCACTGGCATAGAAAGGGATCTTTCCTTACTTTTACTTAGATAAGCTGAATGCAAATTTATTTGAAGAAACAGAGATAAAACAATGTGCAGTAAACTTGATCCTCTCCACTTCAAACTTGTAAATCTTTGGGTTTAAACATTAGATGCTCAGTATTCCTTATAGTACATAATTGACATTTGCTACTTAACTTGTGCTCCATTTGTACGGCTGACCATGAAGTTAAAACATATACTTTTTTCCCCTGGCTACACATTGAAACATTCTGTCCTTAAGTGCTAGAATATCCTCAGTAGTCAGCATGAGGTAACTCACAACACCAGTTCTGTATTGGTTTGCTATACTTATTTGGCCCCACTCTGCTTAGCACACTTTTCTGGCTTCATCCTTTTTGAGTTGATGTGCTTGCATTCAAGTCAGGGTTGTAGTTTCATAATCAAAACTTAATTTGTGTGTTTGTCTTAGCTGTCTGAGGATATTCAGTATATCAGCCGATTCATTGGTCATTTCCCAGTTTGGGTACCAGGGCTGAGATTGGGGGTGGGGAGGGGGGGGGGGACTTAGTACTCCTTAATGCGTACATCATAGACCGGGAATAATTAAGGATTTGCTGAATTAGGATGTGTTGGGCTGAAAGACTCAGATGTCACAGTCTAGCTGTAAACCACAGCAATGTGCCAAATGCCCCTTTAAAGGGTGAATGCAGAAAAAGAATTGCTTATCTAATTTCTACAGTAGCCTAGCCAGCCAGTTTATCAGTTTGATTCGTCTACTCTGACACTTACATGCCCTGGCACAATAGGAAACTGAGTTCCATGATAACGCCACAGATACAAAACTAGCGTTGTTCTTTTCACAATGTATGAGGTAAAAATAATACATTAATTTTATTTTTGTTTTGTTAATTTAATTTCAGGCACAAGTGTTAAGCAGTCTCAGCCATCGTAATGTTATCAAATTTTTTGGAGCTGTGATTCAAGACCCTAATTATTGTCTAGTGACAGGTGAGCTGTGACGAGGCATGCATGAAATGGCTTCAGTTGCTGCTTACACTTTCGATTGCACAGAAAAATGCATTATTTTACTGTTTTTTTACTGTTACTATTTATTACTAAAGGACCCTTGATTTACAACTTGCTTAGCACATAAAGCTTGTTAACTGTATTAATATAGCAAAAATAATGCTTGTTGCCTGCGGCAGCTGTAATATATAATGATGGATAAATGTGGTGAGCAGATGAGAAGTTTTCAGTACTGGTCATCACTTTAACTGAGCAAGGCCTTCATATGCACAATGGCTAGGACAACTCGCCCAGTATGGGCACTGCTCTCAAAAAAGAAAGTGCAACCTTCTATGAGTATTTTGCAAAGTAAAGTCATGTTTGTACATCGATAAGCGAACCATACATGATATGCCAGCAATATCAGTTGGTGGGCATATTGTTAACAACATGTGATATGCTGACGAAATACTTTTGATCACTGAAATGAAACACAACTGCACAAAATTCATATTATAATAACGGAAAATAAAAACAAGGGTTTTAGTTTGAACAGCAGAAAAACAGAAGTAATAGTAATTACGAAGAAAATTGTCCCACCAAACAGTAAACCAACGAGAAGGAAAATATCATGTGATACTATCCCCTGCGTAATTGTTGTCTAAACTGCTTACCCATTGTGATTTGATCACACCATGCCACTGCTGGTGATGCCTCTGAAGCAGTGCAAGTTGTAGAATGTGATAGACTCAACTCATATTTGAGACTTCCTTGTAAAGGTTCTGGTGCTCCTTTTTGGGACTTTTTTTAGAAGGCAAAAAGGTGATTAATTGGAAGTTTGCTGAAATAAGACATGTTGGGCTGAAAGTTGCAGATATCACAACCTGGCTGTAAACCACAACACAACATACTAACTGCTCTTGAAAGGGTGAACAGAGAAGAAAACGAAGATATTATACCCTTTATGTTATATATTTAGTGTCGTAGACTATTTATATTATTATATATTATCAGTTTTTAAAATAGTTACTTTTTTTTTTAATGAACTAAATTGGTACATTCTGGTTATAGTTTCAGCTTGACATTTTCTTTTCTCTCAATATCAGGTTAGTTAGAGGTATATCATTGAACCTCAGAAAGAGACATTCATCATTTTGAGGTCATCATTATTAGAAGAAGAAAACTGTAACATGCTGTTACCACTGGAAAGGTCTGTGGAAAAAGAGACTGAGGAAAATAATGCGAGACAATTCTAAACAGCCTTTTGGCATGTTGTGGATAAGTGTCAGCAGGTGAACATGCTTTTGAAGATCGCAGATCGCTCATGCCGGTTGGCAAGGCACTTAATAATGATGATGTCACTGATGGAGTAATATACTTTTCACTCATTCCCCGTCCTTACCTGCATAGGACTGTAGGTTACACCTGGCCGCTTTGGCAGTTATGAGAGCCCTAATTATAACGTATTAGGAGGTTGAACAGGGTATCGGGATCTGCCTTGTTGGTCTGCCATCTGGATTAAGATTTTTAAATCTCAGGATGGATGATATGGTAAACCTCTAGGTCACAGCCTGGCAAGGACATACTGATCAATCAATGGATCACCCCACTCATTCCCATATGCCCCAAGTCATGAATCAGTACATGCCATCTTGGAATCGTTCATTCATTAGAATGATTATAATTTTGTCTTACTTTGCACTGCTGCAGAGAGGAAGCAAATGAGGGTTTCTGGAAATTGTTTAATGTTTCTTTGACTTCTTCTTTCTATCGTATAGTGATCATTCTTATAGTAGTAATAATTGAAAAAAAAACATGTATCCTGTTCAACCCATCTAGATTATATATGGGATACACATATTTCTATTTTGATAAAAGATATTTATGCCTATAAATTATATTGGGTTTTCATCAATATTACATAGCTCACATATTAATTGTGTAAGATTCTAGGAGTGCAGATTTTCAGATTCAATATATTTTTAGTGTACTTTCAAACAGTTATAGTAATTATATTGTGTAGTATTTCTTTGCAGATCTTTAAAGTGATCTGGGATATGCTTATTTTGTCTTGAGATATATTAACACCTCTTGTCTGCTTCCGGTCTCAACTGCTTGTGTTGCATGGAGGAGGTAAATGTAGTTTCCTTTTTTCTGAATATTGCAATACCTGTCTCTTTGATTCTGTCCAGTGATCTCTGTAATACATTTTTTTGCAAGTAAATGTTTGTTTTTTAATTGTCAGAATATGCCCCAAATGGTTCGCTGTATTCTTATATGAGAAATCCAGAGAATGCATTGGATTTCAAACAGATTGTGAAATGGGCTACTGAAATAGCAAGAGGTGAGTTTATTTCTTATTTATAACATTATATGTTGGTGTTGAATAATTTGTGTGTATTAAAGAAGCATTGGAGTCATGGGCAGTTGCTAAATTTTTGAAAACATTTTTGGAAGCTGCAAAGATGTGGTTTTATAGATGAATGATGAGAATACCCTGGACAGATAAAAAGAGTAATCAAGATGTCATGAGAGAAACTGACTCACAAGGAGAACTGTTTGCCCATATCAGAAAGAGACAATCTACATTTTTTGGTCATGTGATGAGAAGGAGAAAACTGGAGTACTTCATGACAGTAGGATAGTTGGAGGGGAGGAGAGGCAGAGGGAGACCAAGAGAAAAGATACTGGACAGTTTGACATCATGGCATGGAAGATCATCTATGTCAGAGTTGATTGAAAGTACATGAGAGAGAAGGTTGTGGATAGGCATGTCAACTAATGCTACACAGCATGGACTATGAGAAGAAGGAGAAAGGAGCATAATATTAACTGCAGGCATCTGTGGCTTGCTGGTTATTAATGTAGTTTCATAAATTGAACACCCTGGTTCAAATCAGCTGTGGATGATTTAGCAGTAGATCGCTTTGCCCTGATTTCAACAGTGATATGAATGTCGTCCATTCAGTAAGCAGTGGCCAACTACTGAATGTTATATTGCCTATTGAAATCACAAACAACCATAAATTGCTGCAGTTGGTTTGGGGCGTCCTGTAAGGGATATGCAACTAATTTTATACTAACTCATTCCATTAAATTAATTCCACTGCAAAAAATCTGATCAGTTATTAACAAGGCAACAAGAGACTTGACATTAATTGATCAAGAATCTTTGCCATGTTGAAAATTAAAGTCGGAAGAAAAAAAAGGTGTCATTATAAATCTGAATGTGCCAGAATGAATGTACATAATATGAGTTTATTTCATTATTAATTAACTAAATTGTGTGCAAACGGTCAACTTTAAAATAATTTATCTTTTGTGTTTTGTATTTTTTTTAAATCTCAGAGGTCAGTAAAGTTTATCAGATGTTGTTTTATTTCACCTTGGTAAAATTTTAAAAACATTCACTAGCAAACGACTCATATTATTCACTTACTCTGTTGATGGTATATGTTTCTCAGTTTCATTTGTTTATTAACCCATTCTATCCCCATTTTTACTTCAACTTGTTCTGTCACATAATTATATTAACTCATTAAAATTGAAAGTAACAACTCCCTGAGGGGTAAAGAGTCCAATGTGTCCTTTATAAGTATGCATAACACCCCTACCATTTTGAAACCTAACTGAGATACCATGAACTATATCTGTAATAGTGAATGAGAGAGTGAGAGCAAAGCAAAGCAAATATTTATGTTTTGGAGACATATTGATATATGCTCTCCTGATATCTGGGACCAGCATTAATGTAGCACAAACAAGCATTTCATGCCAGCTACATTAGGAGCTTCCATAATGAGTTTCTTGCTATAATAATGTGGTAGTTTTCCCTTACTTTCCACATCCACATGGCTTTAGACTATGTCCTCAGCCTTCAAAGATAGGCACATGATAT
This sequence comes from Candidula unifasciata, assembly GCA_905116865.2. Taxonomy (NCBI): domain Eukaryota; kingdom Metazoa; phylum Mollusca; class Gastropoda; order Stylommatophora; family Geomitridae; genus Candidula; species Candidula unifasciata. The sequence goes on from CAJHNH020004168.1 coordinate 421,881, forward strand.
AGATGTCCTCAGCCTTCAAAGATAGGCACAGGATATAAGGTGACTCCTTGAATATAAAAATACATGAGGTGAGAGACCAAATTTCTTTCAGGGCATACTATGATGAGAGAGAGATTCTGTGAAGGACCTGCTACATGATGTTGATGACATTAGGTACAAACACTATCTTTCCATCGCTGAAATGTTGTTAAACTATCCGCATGCTTCATATTTGTGTATTATCTTAAGTATTATAAACAGTAAAAATACCCTTTCCACACCTTTAGGTGTATTAGGCATATTGGGCTAAACCTGTTTTTTATATATCAGTCAGCACTGTGTGGGTTATATGATCAACATAACGCCGGCTGCCTTTACTTCCTATTACCAAATTTAATGCTGGGTCAACCTGGGAGCCAAGTTCATTAAAAAAAAAAACGTCCAGCCACTATCAGGACCTGAACCCTCGACCAGATCTGCAGGTGAATTTTTAGCCACTACACCACAGCGGCTCCCCATTCATAAACAGTGCATGCAGTTATTTAATGTCTTTAAGTTCTCTATCGTAACATCTTCTATTTTTAGGTATGAACTATCTGCATTGGGAAGCACCAGTCAAAGTGATTCACAGAGATCTGAAGTCTAAAAATGGTAAGCTGGGAGAAAGAGTTCCTTGTATTTTTTAAAATTTTATATTTGTACAAGTAACTTGTTAGTATTAGATCATTTTTTTCAAGAAGACATTTTTGAAAGACATTTTGTCACCCTCATTGGGACAAAACAGTCATTATAACAATGGTGGTGTTATGAGAAAAAGAGAGGCTTGAGAAGGTTTGACGATCTGAAAGATAAAGGGTGTTAGAAACAGAGGTTGCCAGAGGGGTAAAATATTTGATGAATTAACAGAGTGGCAATAATATACGCAAAAACATAAAACTGAACTAAATGAAATAATTTGAGAATTGGAGTCAAATTGTGAAGACTTGCATTGCATAAAAGGATCAAAACTTACATTCCATGTAAATCTGTTAGCAGTTGTGAAACTTTCATTGCAAATGGCAAATAGTTTGAGCAGTGCAATGTGCTCTGCTAGAGGTTTGTTTCTACACGCTACATTGCTGTATTGACGAACACTTAGTTGCTAGGACACACCAGAAACGGATGTTCAATTATAGACCTTTATTCGCTGAATCAGACATCTCACTGACAGCGCATTCTTTCGTCCTCATGGTCACTATGCATGGCTGATTTCTGATGACCTGGCCAACTCATTCGCACACTGCTTTGCTCCGATCATATCTCTCGAATCACACATCCATATCAGACTAAAGCCTTGTACCTGGTATTAGTACATGTTGAAACTGGCAATCAGGAAACATTCATGACTTCCCTCGAACAATTATACTTGGTCACAAGTTCTCTATTCTAATCAAGTGTTCTCTCACATACAACCTCTCGCAACCAGGTCCAAACTTCAACTGTCTTACTACCGTTTCTCTGTTCACGACTTCCGTTCCAGTCTCACGCTTTTCTTGTATCCCTTATTCGCTCACCATGGGATACTCAAGACCCACTTATCTTGTTTTTCTCTTGTATCACTGGCCTTCTGACCTTGTCCTCCTCATCGGGAACTCTCTGATTTCCCCTGGTAATTCACACCATTACAATCAGTAAAACACGTTTTCCACAAAGTAATATTTTTTATTTGTGTCTGAGGCTGATAATGTCTTATTTAACCAGTATACAAATGTAGTGAGACATCTGTTTGTAATTAAAAAAAAATATATTTTAAGAATGATGATGGTTATATTTTCTTCTCTCCATCCAGTGGTTATTGCCGATGACTGGTCCTGTAAGGTAAATAAAAACCTTATATCCTATATAGGTTTTATTTAGTCAACTATTTGATTGCAGTGAAGGTTAGCTGCTATGGATCGCCAGCACTTTGTCTCTTGTTTTGATAGTACACTCTGCCTCCTTAACAAGCATGTTGTAGGTCGACTAATGAGGGACTTCCTTCGAAGTTGGAGAGCATCTGCCTGAGAGGCAAAGAACCAGCAGTCTGTATATGAATAGGCCAGATGTGTAAAAAGGATGTGCACACAAAACTCAAGTTGTGGAACAAGACTAAAGTCCACAAGTGGACAAATAACCAGAATTTTCTGCTGAAGTTTAAATCTTGTGAACACGAAAATAAAGATGGAGCAGAGGTTGGCATGATGTCTTTGGACAGTGCCCTGTACATCAGTATGACAGCCTTGGTGACCCCTGCAAATGTATAAATGGTAGACATCTTGGGTGTGATTACTTTTACACCAAAAAAGGTTCTAGTTATTATTTGGGGTGTAAAAAGTAGATTTATGAAAACTGCGGATTTCTTTCTCCTCTTCTAGTTTCATTAGGCAGAGTTTGAGAAGGTAATATAAAGATGTTTGCTTTATGAAATTATAACAAATAAAGGACTTTGTTTAAAATTCTGATTTATTAAAAGAATTAAGTTATTTTCTGCCACACCATTGAAAGAGCTTTGGTCCATTATATTATTAAAATATCAGCATTACTTGAAACTGATTATGATTGATGAACTGTTGACATCACTTCACTCAGGACAAGTTCTGAAGTGCTCTTCCCCCAGCAGTGTGGATGCTAATTATTATTTCATGGATATTTACTTACATATTAGGCATAAAATCTTTGCAGAAAGTTCCATTGTCAAGTTCCCCACTCCCACAGCAGTAATTGAGAATTGTCACTGAGCAGTGTATCACCTTGCACCAGGCTCTGATTTACTGCAACTATTGTAACCCATCTGTTCACCATCAGTTAGTTAGTTAGTTTAGTTATTTAGATAGGTTATCATCGTTGCACTCCAGACATGTCCATATGTGCTCAGATCCTCCCCTCAGTATGAACCCCTGTGTCCGGTGGCTAACAGTACCAGTTCTATGTTGATTAACAAGTCCCCTGATGTGCCTGATGTGTGTCTCATTTTTTGCTCTGCCGATCTTGATTCCTAAGTCTATCGTTCTGGCTAGTGATGTGGATTCACTGCTTCTAAAGTCCTCCACCCTTCCCATTTCTTGGAGAGTATTAATACTATCAGCATGATCCATAGGCTGACTGTAGTGATAGCAGATCCAGCTAACATATGAGCTGTTTCATTTCAATCGACATCTGCATATCCCAGAACGAATATAAAGGTGACTCCAAGCAAAGTGGACTTCTGTAATGATTCAAGCCATTGCCTTCATACCGAACCTGCCTGAACCCTCCTGATCATAGTCATTGAATCACCGAGTACACATGCACTTGTGTAGTTTTGTGTTTCGAGCCACACAAACGCTTGCGTTACTGCCATAACCTTCATTATCATGCTGCTGGTTGTCATGGAGATGACGCTGTTGGTTTCTTTGACTGTTCTGCACTCTGAGCTTGCTGTGAATGCCCATGCGCTTCTTTGTTAGCATATAACAGATCCGTCTGTGTAGATCAATACATCTGCCTCGTCTGAATTTTCACCGATGAGAGAGAGAACCTCTGCATTGACAGCAACAGGATTCTGCTCCCAGCATTGCCTGTTGAGTGTGGCAGTACAGGCAAATGTGCAAATAAATGCACCATCAGTATTCCAGTCTGAAACATGTACAACTATAGGTTTCAGCATATGTTGTTGTGTGAACTGTTACTGAAACTTCTGTAAATTATGTCACGATTTCTCTGTAACAGTTATGTGATTTTGGAGCATCAAGATTTATTGGCAGCACAACTAAAATGTCTTTAGCTGGCACTTTCCATGGATGGCACCAGAGGTAAAGAAATTTGTGATAATTTGGTCATATATTTTACACTTAAATCATAATCATTTTAGCATCTATTTTTGGTTTATTATGGACGTTTAAAATAATGCCAGTGTGTTGCTGGTACCCTTGAGGGAAAGAAAGAATTCCAGTTTACCATTTCTACCAATAATGTTTATCATTTGGTTAAATCTGTGCACAGTTGGGATTTAGAAGGCAGGAGGATGAGGAAAGAGAATGAGGAGGATAAGGAGAAGATGGAGAACGAATGAATGAATGAACAAACTTTATTTTTAAAGGGTCACAAACTGGGCACACTGGGAAAGATGGGGATGCCACATAGGGGGGCACAAGGAAGTTTCAAGGTAGGGGGGGGGGGGGGGGGGGGGGGCAACAGTAAGTTTTGAAATCGACTGCGTTTGTGTTTAGAATAATACGTTATATTAACATTTGTGTTTCTCAGTTTGATTATTAATAATTATGAAGAGGTCTGGGGTTCAGGTCATTTATTCAGAATTAATGTTTGTAATTTTTAAAATAAGCAGACAAATGTTTTTAGCTGCAATTTTATCTTTTGAAATTGGAGTACAGGGATGATTGGTTCATGTTTTAGACACAATTATTATTATCTTTCAGTTCAATAATTTTCTCAAATTATGACCAAACAGGTAATTCAGAGCTTTCCTGTGTCAGAATCCTGTGATACCTGGTCATATGGTGTGGTAAGTAGTCATGTGTTGTTAATTTACACATCTGTTGTTTAGCTTGACTTCCAGGTCGGCCCAGCTGTGAGTGGGTACCGGGTGCAGTCCCTGGAAGTGAAGGCGGCCCGCGTGATGCTGACCACATCACCCATCTGGTGCCATTTGGTCTATAAAAATATAGGTCTAGTCCTATATGCCTTATACATCCAAAGGCGTGGAAAAGGGACCTTTACTTTACTTACTGTTGTTCAAATGTTATATCTTTGTTTGTGGGTTCTGTGACTGCATTTTTTGGAGAAAAAAGAATAGACCCACTACCCACCGAACAAGTCTATTAATTAAGGTTATTCTGTTCAAAGTTAGAGTGCATCTGCCTGAGAGGAGGGAAACCAACAATCTGCATACAAATAAGCCAGATATTTAAAATGAATGTACAAGCAAAATTTAAGTTTTGGAACAAGACCATAGTCCAGAATGGGACAAACAACCAGAATTTTCTTACAGAGTTGACAGCTGGTGAATGCTAAGAAGAAGAAGAAAAAAAAAGTGTTACGACAGAAAGGGACTTAGGGGCAACAGGGCATTTGATAATCAGATGAGATATTTGAATGTTTCAGGTTTCTTACTTAGGAAATTCCGACTAGTTTTGGGATGAGTATGGTGGCACTTAAGCACTGTTCCATCGACTTTTAGCTGTGTTTGCTTCTAAAGAAAATAATGCTTGGTTTAAAACAGTGTTTCACAGTTATGTGAAGTTGTGATCCCCTTCTACCGAAGATATCTTGACCATGAAAACTCACAAGACAGAGGAGTTGGCAAGAGACGGACGTCATTCTGGCAGGGTCTGATGGGGGCAACATTTTGCAAAAGACTTGTTAACCCTTTCACCTTGAAAAAGCAACAAAACTGGCACTTTTAGTGTGAGCTATACCTCTGCAAATGCCACATAACAAGCACAGCTACAGTGAATTGTTTACGAGAATCCTCACTAAGAACCTTCATTCTTTTTGCACATGTGCAGATGTTTAGTAGGTCTGACAGTGAGCATAGTTACTAAAAAAATAGCATTTTAGATCTTTTTTTTGCCCGGCTCGCTAGCGTAGTTGGCTAAACCGGACTGCGCGGTGACTGGGTGACGAACTCCTTGTGATCCGGGTTCATGCCCGGGGGGTAGGCAGAAAAGCCACATTTTCCTCCAGATTTACGGTATTTATCATGGAATCAAGGTCGAAGGGTTGCGATATCCATAGTACCGAACCTAAGGGTTACAACTCATGGCTTCTGGATACTAAAAAAAAAAAAATGATATTTTCTTGTGATAAACTGGCTTTATTTTTACAAATTATGACAACATGATTTCCCATTAGTCACACTGGTCTTGAGGGGTCGGGTCACATGATCGGACATGAGTCACAGTATTACATTTATTTAACATTAGGAAGGTGTAACCCCATTGATTCTCTGCTACTTTCATTTTTACTGATTACTGCATTTCATCGTGACTATTTTTGTAAACTTTGTTTATGCCTGAAAACAGAATTGCTAGAAATTATTTTGTGAACTATGTAAAATGGCATTTTTGTGGTTTGTGTGTGTGTGCCTAGTATTTGCCAAAATACGGCTGATTTCTCTCTTCTAACCCATATATTGAAATGTTCCAAAAATTTCATTTGTCTTTTCCTTCTGGCCATGATAAGTGATCTGTAAATATCCACACATTTTTTAAAGTTCAGTTTTTGTAGGCCTGCAGCTGGGAAATTTCAAAGTAACAAATTGGCAGAGAACACACTTCAAAAGATCAGTTGTATAGCTTTGAAACTAGCTTTGAAACCTGGAGTACAAGGTGACAAAACCTTGTTGCATGTGCTTGAGGGCAGAGTCTTGTGAGAAATCAAAGATGCACACAGCTGAGAAAGGAGAATGAGAAGCAACAACACAATTCATAATTTTTTTTAAATCACCTATAATTTCTGACATCATGAAGGCAAATAGACTGCAGGGTTGGGGCATATATTAAGAATGACAGACAACAAGGCAGACCAAGAAGATGTTGAAAAGGTAATATACAGGCAGGTCTACCAACTTTTGGGGTCATCAACTGGAAAATGATGGGCGATCACAGAGGTTTTTTACAATACAATACAATGGATCAACATTATGCCACAAGGGTATTAACCCATAAGTGCTGTGTTCTACTTCTAACTCAAGCCTGAGTCCGATGAATCTCAGTGCAGTGCACAAACTCTGTAGGATCCTGAAATACTTTAGGCAGATTTTTGATTCCAAATTTTGCCCTTGCAGCGCTGTTAGGCTACTCTTTTTGATTTCCAACTGCCAAGGGACTTTTTACGTGCGCAAAAATACACACGTGCGTACGATCTTACTACCCAAAGACCAGGGGAAATTACTCCAAGTCCATGTGAACAAACCCAGACTTTACCTGGGCCTGAACCCGATACCTCCAGCACCCGAGGCGGACGCCATGCCACGAGACCCAGGTGATATCTGCCTCCATGAACCTCAAAGGCCTAGAATGCTGAAGGATAAGATGAGGAAGTGACTTTGGGGGAGGGGATCTGTTGAATTTCCAGGTAAATATAAAAATAAGAAAGAGCAAGGAAATTTATTTATTTGTTGATTGGTGGTTTAACATTGTGTCAACAACACACACAAAACTTTCTTAAAACGATTGATAATGTCATTGCTTCCTTCCATAAAACTTGTCTGCATTTGAGAAGTTGGTAACACTTTTGTATGTTTTAAAAAAAAGGTTTTGTGGGAATTGCTAACAAAAGAAATCCCTTTTAATGGAATTGAAGGATTCCAGGTGGCTTGGCTTGTTGTGGAGAAAGGAGAGGTGAGAGATTGACTGTGTTTATGATCTGTTTAAAATGAAGCAAATATGCTTGATTGTGCTGCATGTTTTATTCACTGTACAAGTAAGTATCCAGAAGTTTTTTCACTCTACAAGTATAGTAAAGTAAGTAAAGGACCCTTTTCCACGCCTTTAGGCGTATAGGGCACATAGGGCTAGACCTATATTTTATAAACCAATCTGCACATGAACGGTGATGTGGTCAGCATCACGCCAGCCGCCTTTACTTCCCAGGACTGCACCCAGTACCCACTCAAGGCTGGGTCGACCTGGGAGCCAAAGCCATTAAAAAAAAAAGTCTGGCTTCGACTCAACAAGTATAGTTTTGTTGGCACAGCATCCCTGTGTGGGTTCCAGGACCCCATTTTGGAGAGAACACAAATAGACCCACTGCCTCCGTAGCAAGGGGGTCATAAATGTTGACTAATTAAGGGTTTCTTTGGAAGTCAGGATGCATCTGCCTGAGAGGCAAGAAACCTACAGTCTGCATACAGATAAGCTAGATCTGTAAAATGAATGTGCATGCAACAGTGACATTCTGGAACAAGACTAAAGTCTAGAAGTGGACAGATGACCAGAACTTTCTGACAACAGTTCACAGCTGGTGAACACAAAGAAGAAGTTGGCACAGCTTAAGTGGTACTCTCAGGTGCTTACTCTGTAAATTTTGAACAGCATGGGATGCAGACGGGCTGAATCACATGTGGAAATGCACCAGGAGCAGGACTTCTGCTGGCCGAGACTTGTCTGCCTCTTTGCTGTCGTCCTAAATACAGGTTCCCTACCAGGGGTCTGTCTTTGCTGTCGTCCTAAATATAGGTTCCCTACCAGGGGTCTGTCTTTGCTGTCGTCCTAAATACAGGTTCCCTACCAGTGGTCTGTCTTTGCTGTCATCCTAAATACAGGTTCCCTACCAGGTATCTGTCTTTGCTGTCATCCTAAATACAGGTTCCCTACCAGTGGTCTGTCTTTGCTGTCATCCTAAATACAGGTTCCCTACCAGGGGTCTGTCTTTGCTGTCATACTAAATACAGGTTCCCTACCAGGGGTCTGTCTTTGCTGTCATCCTAAATACAGGTTCCCTACCAGGGGTCTGTCTTTGCTGTCGTCCTAAATACAGGTTCCCTACCAGGGGTCTGTCTTTGCTGTCGTCCTAAATACAGGTTCCCTACCAGGGGTCTGTCTTTGCTGTCATCCTAAATACAGGTTTCCTACCAGGGTCTGTCTTTGCTGTTGTCCTAAATACAGGTTCCCTACCAGTGGTCTGTCTTTGCTGTCATCCTAAATACAGGCTCCCTACCAGGGGTCTGTCTTTGCTGTCGTCCTAAATACAGATTCCCTACCAGGGGTCTGTCTTTGCTGTCGTCCTAAATACAGGTTCCCTACCAGGGGTCTGTCTTTGCTGTCGTCCTAAATACAGGTTCCCTACCAGGGATCTGTCTTTGCTGTCATCCTAAATACAGGTTCCCTACCAGGGTCTGTCTTTGCTGTCATCCTAAATACAGGTTCCCTACCAGGGGTCTGTCTTTGCTGTCGTCCTAAATACAGGTTCCCTACCAGGGTCTGTCTTTGCTGTCATCCTAAATACAGGTTCCCTACCAGGGGTCTGTCTTTGCTGTCGTCCTAAATACAGGTTCCCTACCAGGGGTCTGTCTTTGCTGTCATCCTAAATACAGGTTCCCTACCAGGGGTCTGTCTTTGCTGTCGTCCTAAATACAGGTTCCCTACCAGGGTCTGTCTTTGCTGTCATCCTAAATACAGGTTCCCTACCAGGGGTCTGTCTTTGCTGTCGTCCTAAATACAGGTTCCTACCAGGGGTCTGGCCAACATAGTTGGAATATATCTGCCTAAGAGATGAGAAACCCAGTCTTGACACCAGTAAGAGAGATCTGTAAAATAGATGAGCACTCAACACTCAAGTCCTTGAAAAAGGCCAAAGACCAGTAGTGGACAAACAACTGGGACTTTCTGCTGGAGTTTACAGCCAGCGAGCGCTCAAGTCCTTGAAAAAGGCCAAAGACCAGTAGTGGACAAACAACTGGGACTTTCTGCTGGAGTTTACAGCCAGCGAGCGCTCAAGTCCTTGAAAAAGGCCAAAGACCAGTAGTGGACAAACAACTGGGACTTTCTGCTGGAGTTTACAGCCAGCGAGCGCTCAAGTCCTTGAAAAAGGCCAAAGACCAGTAGTGGACAAACAACTGGGACTTTCTGCTGGAGTTTACAGCCAGCGAGCGCTAAGAAGAAGAAAAACAGTATGTTTGCTAATTCTACTCATTCACTCTTGCACATCAAGAAGAGCTGAAGTAACCTCTTAAGAGCTCTCTTTCTCACCATAATTGACAAAGAAGCATTGCGTAGAATATTCTGCCAAATGAATAGAACAGCCGTGAAGCTTTTGTAACTAAATAATTAGAATTTGTTCAATGTAAACAGTAGTTCTCTGACTGGGGGGGGGGGGGGGGGGGGGGGGGGGGGGGGGGGGGGTTGGTGCTGGAGGTCTCGAGTTCAGGCCCTGGTGAAGGCAGGGATTTTATCACGTGGACTTCTAGTAATTTCCCCTGGTTCCTGGGCAGTGAAATCGGATGCCTATGTGCATTGTTGCGCATGTAAAAAATCCCTTGGCAGTTCGGGATCAAAAAAGAGTAGCCTAACAATGCTACCCGGACAAAATCAACCCAAATTATTTCAGGATCCGCGCCGGTGCTACAGAGTTTGTGCACTGCACTGAAATTCTTCGGACTCAGGCTTGAGTTAAAAGTAGAACAGAGCACATGCGGGTTACTACCCTTGGGTCATGATGTTGATCTGCTTTTTAAACCTAAACCTAAACTTATCTGATATTTTTTCTCTGATCTCCCAGCGACTTCTAATCCCAAGCTCTTGTCCACCAAGCTTTAAGAAAATGATGGAGCAGTGCTGGCTGCTTGATCCCAAGCAGAGACCATCATTCAAACAGATCTTGCTGAGGCTGAAGACTATGTCTGAAGACGGTGAGAGAGAAGCTGAATATGTTAGGAAGTTACAAAATGAATCTTTGTTGTTATCTTAGGTCTTTTGTAGTGTTTGCTGGTTTTATTATCATTATCATTTAGCAGGTCCTTTGCAGAATGTTGTTCTCATAGAAAAATAAATAGATAAATCAATCAGTCATCAATCAATCAGTCAGGTGCCATGTCTAAATTGTTGATTGGCTGAAATAAATCTGCAACACTCTCTGTCTCTTGTCTTTGTTGTATTCTCTCAGAGAGCTGTTATTCCATCTCTTGATATTGTCCTTCCACTTGTATCATTGTCTGCCTCTTTCTGTCTTCCCTTTGACTTTTCACTCGAGTTTGGTTTTTAGTAACTCTCTTTTCATTACCAGGCTCTTCAGAACAGTTGAATTTGACTGTCTTTGCTTATCACAGCACACAAGAAAGCATCTTGGTCCCTTCCTAACTTTCCCTACACAAACTTTCACGCCCAGGGTATTCTTCGTATTCTGCATCCATCATCATGGTGGTCAACCATGATGAGTTTCTTGGGGTGCATATTGTGGTAGTTTTCTCTTGCTTTCCACATCCACATGTGGCTTTAGACATGGTTTTATTATGCTGTATATTCTTCTTCTTCTTGGCGTTCACCAGCTGTAAAGTTCTCCTTGTTCATCCACTTCTTGACTGCAGTCCTGTTCCAGAACCTTAGTGTTGCATGTGCATCTGTTTTACAGATCTGACTCATTTGTATGCAGACTGCTGGTTCCTTGCCTCTCATGCAGATGCACTCCGACTTCGAAGAAAGCTCCCAATTAGTCGACTCTTACGACATGCTTGTGGGTAGGCAGTGGGTCTGTTCTTGTTTTCCCTGTAATAGGGCCCCGAAACCCACACGGGGAATGCTGTGTATTAATTTTATGCTAAAATATGACTCCCCACATTTGTGAGGTTCGATACATATCTGGTCTTCCCCCCCACCCCCATAAAGTTGGATAAATGCAGTACCATTTAAATACATTAGTAAATCAAACAAAAGGAAAGGTCCCTTTTCCATGTCTTTAGGCGTATAGGGCATATAGGGCTAGACCTATATTTGTATAGACCAATCGGCACAAGGTGGGGGATGTGGTCAGCCGGCCTTCTTTACTTCCCGGGACTGCACCCCGTACGCATTCAAGGCTGGGTAGACCTGGGAGTCAAAGTCATTTGTGAAAAAAGTCCAGCTACACCAGGCAGCGAACCCACGACCTTCCGATCCGCAATCGAGCGTCTAGACTCAGGGGAGGGATGAGACGGATATACAATCAGACGGTTACTGGTACCATCGGAATTGGAACTCTTAGCTTGCTGCTGAAGAAGGGGACTGAGTACTTATGGGAGTGACCTGAGTGCTGTGATGTGGATTCTTAATTCAACATTCAACGCGAATGTCTAGCTGCTGCTCTATGGCGACTCCTATTTAAGTAGATACACTTCATGAAACAGATAGAGACAAATAGGAAAAAAAAGAATGAGAACAATATGAATGTGGCTTTGATCATTGTTTGTATTAAAAGGACCCTTTTTCTTGACATCAAACGTATTGGGCATATAGGGCTAGACCTATAGTTTATAGACCAACTGGCACTCAATGGCAGGTATGGTCAGCATCACACAAGCTGCCTTTACTTCCCAGGACTACCTGGTACCCATTTAAGGCAGGGTTGAATTGGACACCAAGGTCTTTTTTGAAAAATGACTGGCTCTGTCTGCCAGGAATTTAACCCACAATCTTTGGATCCGCAGGCAAGCATCTGCCTGCTACACCATGATGGCTCCCAATGTTTGTATTGCTGGTAGAAAAAAGATTAAATATTTTTCTTAACCCTCTACTTAGACTACATTTCTGTCTTATTTTTTTGTCTTATACAGAATCATTGCCAGAACTTACAAACTCCTTTCTTGATCACAAAGGTATTTGGAAGTAAGTAGGGGTAAATCACTGTCAGTTGCTTGTTTATCAGTAAAGTATTTAGGATTCACTCCCCAGCATTGGGAGGATTCTATTTTTTTATCTATAGTTTTGGGGTTGATCCAGTTTCTTAAACTGATATACTTTTTATGTTTTTCTTTGAAGAAAGGGAGCGACCTTGATGCAGTGGCTAGATGCTCACCTACAGATCCAAAGTCATTGATCTAAATCTGAACAGGGTAGGAATTTAAAAAAACAAAAATCACCTTAGCTCCCAGATCGACCCAGTCTTAAAAGATCAGGGAAAGATTTAAAACCGAATGAAAAGTATATCAGCGAGCTTCACCATATAACAAACACAAACAAAACGTGAACATTGCGGCTATGGAGCTTTCTTCAGCACATACATAGAATAGACAATACTACACAAATACACAATATCACTTATCTTCGTATCTCGCGACAGCCAGGTCGATGTCAAGACAAAAGTCTGGCGAGGCACGTGGGGCCTGAAAAATAAATATCCGGGGATATGCCAGTGTCTTAAATGAGTACCAGGTAAAATCCTGATAAGTAAAGGCCGTCAGTGTGATGTTGACCATATCACCCAGCGAGTGCCTATTGGTCTATAAAATGTAGGTCTAGCCCTATACGCATAATATGCCAGAAGATGTGGGAAAGGGTCCCTTACCTTTTACTGTGAAGATAAAAGGGAGGGGGGATGGCATTCAGCCTAATTATTGCATTCAGCCTAATTATTGCATGGTCTAGATTAGGAGAAATCTTAACACTACACATCTCAAGCTAGTATTTGTCATTTGACTTCGTTTACCTTTATTTTAACAGTATCTGCAACGAGTGAGAGTAAGAAACCAAACATAGATCTTAGCTGAAAATGACATTTATATTGTTCTGTTAATTTAGTAAACATATTTTTCATTTCCTTATTTATCTATGTTTTTTATAGCAGGGGAACATTTTGTTTGGAAATTTATCTTTGTTTAGATAGTATGTACATAATTGTTCCATTAGTTGTCTTTAATAATTTAGCATGTTCATTTTGTGTTTAATTATTTTTATGTTACTTTAGAATGTATATTTTTTGTTTTTTTATATTTGTTAATTATTGTGTGTATTTTTTGTCCCATCAGTTACCTATGTAAATTTCTTCTGAAGGAAAGAGATTCAGACCACTCTAGAACGTTTGAAACGTGCTGAAAGAGATATAAATCACAGAGAGCAAGAGTTAAAGGAGAGAGAGATGAAGATTAAAGAAAGGGAGAGGTCCTTAGGACATCAGTTTAATGTAGTGGTAAGTTTTTGAGTGTCTGTGAGGAGTCGTAAATAGGTTGGCCTTTATATCGTTCCCCTGCCTGAGTTTAGTGCTTGGTGCAGCCCTGTGAGTTGTGTTTTTCCGGTGGAATGCCTTTCATTTGTGCAGCGGTTGTGTTGTGGCCGGTATGTGTGTATAGCCACCTTATTATGCCTAACTACTTCCTTCAATGACAGACTGCATTTCTGGTGGTGACTGTTGGCTTATTGAAATATGCATATTTCTGGATTGTTTCAGGACTAATTGTTTGTTCACCAATTTTTCAAATGCACCAGTGAGGGACATTTTATTTGATTTTTACTGGCAGAAACGAAGCAAGTATCTGGAAACCCAATTGCAGTGAAGTTGCAAACTCAACTAAGACTAAGAGTGTCTCAGAACATGATAGTATCATTAAAAAAAATATTTTCTGACTGCCCTATCATCTTAATGAATCAGCTATACATAACTGAAAGTTAAGTAAATCACAATGAAAAATAATTATAGAACTGGCTGGATGAAGAATTTGGCATACATAGAGACACAGAGGAAACAGTCTGTAATAGTAATGTACTTAAATACATGGGATTAAAAAAACATTTCCATGTGTGATGGATGGATGGATACTAGCAGGGAGCAAGAAGAGGATCTGGACAGTTTTCATCATGCAGGAGAAAGGACAGACAGACTTTTAATGAGATTGCAACTGGCGCTGTGTGCCAACTTTTCTTTTTGGCTACTGAGAAAGGGGACCGAATGTATTGGAATGCACAGGTGTAGTAACATCTTCTCTTAATTGATTCGTTCACTGGGAACTGATTTTTTTCTGTGATGAATAAAGAAACTCTTAGACTATCAAGACTTTGTAATATTGTACAGTTTATTCTTTGTCTGCCAGGACATACAGCAGCTATTAAAAGAATATATTCTGTTAAAAAACAGTATATTTTAGATGGAGAAATATAGATTCAAGGTTGAGACAGTGAGAAATATGTTAGCTGTAAGACAAAATATTGTCAACAAATGTGAAAACTTTCAAGAGCTATTGAAAGATTTAAATGACTTCAGCTGCTTAAGCTGAAGCAGCTGCTTAAGGTTACTTCATTGCTGAAATATTCATGGTGTGATTGTGGTGAAATAGTTCCCCCTACTACATCGTCCCAGACTAAAATGGGTACCGGGTAATATCCTGGGATGTAAAGGCAGCCAGCATGATGTTGACACCATCACCCATTGATTGCTGATTTCCTTTTAAAAATATGAATCTAGCATCAGATGCCTTATGCAGCAATGGCGTAAAAATGGTTCTTTACTGTTTATATGGAGGGCTCAGTGGTTTGTGGGGTGCAGTCTGGGTGGTCATGCACAGTGCAGGTAAAAAGAAAGACAGTAAAAGAATAAATTCAGATATTCCGTTAAACTACTTTTAGTTTGGTGATGGAGATAGCCGCTGTCACAGGTGCTAGTGCATGGCTAGCAGAACAAAAAAAAACAAAAAAAAACAACTCACGCATGCTTAAGAAGATCCAAACTGACAAACTTTGACTAGAATAGGTTGAAAGCATCCAGAAGTGCCGCCTCAAGAAACTAGTTTGGCAGTACACACTGGGAGGATATGCAGGTGGAAAGGGAAATGAAAGAGCCAAAAGACTGGCCGTATCTGCAGCAGTTGAATGTGGTGCGTTCTAGAGAGTTTGAGACGAAGGAGTCAGAGATAATAAACTGCCTTTTGGAAAAGGGTATTAAACAAGGAAAAGCAGGCAACAACAGGTTGCCAATCAACTCTGACTGAGTATGTAAAACCTGGAGACACTGAGATGACTGCTGGATTGGAGGACAGAGCACAAATGCACCAGACCAATATAACATGTTGATATGTACAACAAGTGACAAGTAACTGTTTATTTTTATGAAAAGTGAAACAAAAATTTATTTTTGAGATTTTCATTATTCTTTAGTGATAGAACCAAACTATAATTTATGTAGATGTAACAGATAACTGTTTCACCACAATCATTCTATGAATATTGAGTTGAGTTGAGTCAATAATTGACATCACAGCACTCAGAGCTTTCCCATCTCCGTCATCATCTTCAGCAGCCAGTCAAGAGTTACTATGAATATACACTGAGGACTTATGATCTTTAAAAATATTGTTAGAATAAAAAACCTCTGTCAGTCACTATCCTCAGCCATCTCCAGACTCCACAAGACGGTCTGTGTTGTAAGTCCTCCAGTTGCTGAGGATGGGTTCTGTCAAGGCTCAGAACCTGGCAGTGCACCTGCCTGATGGGGCTCCCAAGGACCAGCACCAACATTAAATACATTTGACAGTGAATTCATCTATAATAGCGAAAGCTGTTTAACACTGGCTTTTAGTTTGCCTTCTGATAAAGTATTTTTAACTTCATGATCTATTCAGAGGGAGAGTGGGCTCATCCCTACACCTTTACCTCCTTTTTTGTCCTATCCGGTTTCCCGCTGAGGACTGAGACTCCAATCTTCTATTTGAACAGGGTCTTTCCACATGAAGGTGGGGAAGGCTTGAGCAAGAGAGGCTAATAGACAATAAGAGTCCTGTATTATGCTCTTATATTGAATCTTGTATTACAACTCCAGAACCTCTGTGATTGATACAGATTTGCAATTAGGCTGTAGTTAAAGAGCTGCATTTAGCTTTACTGTGATCTTTTTTGTGTGAACTCATTTTCAGAAACTTGAAGACCATGATGTGAATACATGGCGTGATGTTGACGTGGTTGGTATATTTTAAAAACTTCAATAAGCTTGCAACTTGTTATTAGCATCATCATAGTTATCTACATTTAGAGATGCCTAGGTGCTGAACCACATATAGTTCAAACTAGTCCAAATCTAGCTACATCTCTCTATGAAGTGCATCTGCCTGAGTGGCAAGGAGCCAAAAGTCTTGCGCCTAAATAAGCTAGATCTGTAAAACGTATTTCACCCAATGGGTATGTGGACAAACAACCTTGACTTTCCATCAAGTTTACAGCCATTTGTGCAATGTATTGTTTGTTTGCTCATTATCTAAAAGTAACCTACGTCTAGACAGGCTAGAGTGAATACAATTACATGCAATGTATCTTAAAATTAGTTCAGATTAGTCATTTTCATGTTGTGCGATGGTTTCTTGGAACAAATTAATCACAAGTAACCAGAGATTTTAGAAAATGTGTCCCTTCAGGATTGCAGTCTATAGGATATACGGCTCTACTTCGAACGGCACCATAAAATGGTGGCCATAATGGCCATAAAATATCCAAAAATATCCGAACGGTGTTCAGGCCTATCTAAAATATGGACTTTCTGCCAAGGAACAAATCGCGGCAAAACTAGGATTACTTGACAATCAATATCAACATTGCACACAGTAGTAGCAGACGATAAATACCGATCGTTAACAATTTCCAGCGTTTCTGCAGACGATACCAGCAGACGATATTAGTGACCGTTGACCAATTTTGAGACATTACAGACGATGAAAGCGATTAGCAATACTCTGTATGCCCCGCGCCGCTATGCGTGGCGCGGATGGGGACTAAACTAGGTGCCTGGGATGCACGAGTAAAGTAATTGGAGGAAGTTGCAGGAGATGCGGTAGCTGCGCTCATGAGTCCCAGCCATCTAGTTTAGTCCCCATCCGCGCCGCGCGTAGCGGCGCGGGGGATACAGTCAGGCGGTGAGGCACACTCGCAGAAGCAGGTCCGCAAGTAACATATCGCTGAGACCCTGTTAGAGCATTTGTTTCGTTGTACGGAGGCGGCATGTATATTTTTAATAGAACTGAGCCCCATTCTGATATTTTTTGATATTTTATGGCCAGAATGTGGCCAATTTAGCTTTCTTTCGAACGGCATCATATTATGGCCGCCATTTTATGGTGCCGTTCGAAATAGAGCCGGATATACATCTCAGAGACGATAATCAAACAGCTACAATCCCAGAAACTTCCATCAACTGTGCAGCCATATAGCACTTTTATTTTGGGGCATCACATTAGGGTTGTGAACCAATAGGTCATTACGGTCTAAGGAGAATGGGGCTGAGAGGAGTTACCAGGGGATCTGGCCGATGCTCAACACTCAAAGGAAAGAAGAAGAAAGGAAAGGTGACATGGATATACAGTCTGACAGTTAATGGTGTCATCGCAACTGGAACTCTTCACATGCTGCTAAAGATGGGGACAAAGCACTTACGGGAGTCTGACTGACTTTCTTTCTACCCCACCAGGACATCTCACAAGCAATAAACACCTGATGACACAATGTGCCACCATGTGGGTGAGGATCACCGTGGAGAGGTCCCAGAAACTGCATTCAGCCTTTAGGCCATATTTATGGCCAGGCTATATTGCGGCCCCTGGCAAGAGCCAGAGTAGGGCTTCAAATAACGAAAAATTACATCCTAAAAAGGACGAGAATTGTTACATCTGTTGTTACTGATACTTATGGGAGTCGACTGACTGACTGACTTTCTACCCCACTAGGACATCACACAAGAGATAAAAAGCCCAATGACACAAAGTGCGACCATGTGGATGAGGATCGCTGTGGAGAGGTCCCAGAAATCGCGTTCAGACAATTGGCCATATTTATGGCCTGCCTATTTTGCGGCCCCTGGCAAAAGCCAGGGTGGGGTCTTCAAATAACAAAAAATTTCATCCTGAAAAGGACGATAGATACATTTGAATAGTTATGGGAGTGTCCAGAATTCTGTGATGTCAGTTCCTAATTCAACGTGTATTATTAGGAAGCTAGTTGCAACACATCCAGCTCAAAACATCTGATTTCTGAATACCCCTAATTTTAGACATCTTTTGTGACATGCTTGTTTATTACTCCAGCAAACCCTCAAAATAAGACCTTAGAACCAACATAAGGAGATTTGTGATTTATTGTTATTAGATCTGAATTTTGTTTTTGGTTACCAGTTATAGAGTTGTTTTCCTTAGCATTGTTTTGTCTATTGTGGTGTTATTTCCCTTCATTTTTACCCTGCATTTAATTTTGTGTTCGTTGTGGTGTTATCTTCCATTAATATTGTCCTCACAGTTATTTGTTCATTGTCGTGTTATTTTCCAATAATATTGTCCTCACTCGAGGGGCTAAGTGATCTCAAAGTAAGCACCTGCCTAGAGTACTGGAGTCCTGAGTTCAGACCCTGGTGAAGGCTGGGATTTTTTCACATGGACTTCTAGTAATTTCCCCTGGTCTCTGGGTAGGACGATCCGACGCCCGTGTGTATTGTTGCGCACGTAAAAAAACCTCGGCAGTTAGAAATTGAAAAAAAAAAGACCTATTTTCTGTTAATATTGTCCTCATAGTTATTTGTTCATTGCATTGTTATTTTCTGGTAATATTGTCCTCACAGTTATTTGTTCATTGCCGTGTTATTTTCCTATTATTATTGTCCTCATAGTTATTTGTTCATTGCCTTATTATTTTCTGTTAATATTGTCCTCACAGTTATTTGTTCATTGCCGTGTTATTTTCTGTTAATATTGTCCTCACAGTTATTTGTTCATTGCCGTGTTATTGTCCTCATAGTTATTTGTTCATTGCCGTGTTATTGTCCTCATAGTTATTTGTTCATTGCCGTGTTATTGTCCTCATAGTTATTTGTTCATTGCCGTGTTATTGTCCTCATAGTTATTTGTTCATTGCCGTGTTGTTGTCCCTCATAGTTATTTGTTCATTGCCGTGTTATTGTCCTCATAGTTATTTGTTCATTGCCGTGTTATTGTCCTCATAGTTATTTGTTCATTGCCGTGTTATTGTCCTCATAGTTATTTGTTCATTGCCGTGTTATTGTCCTCATAGTTATTTGTTCATTGCCGTGTTATTGTCCTCATAGTTATTTGTTCATTGCCGTGTTATTGTCCTCATAGTTATTTGTTCATTGCCGCCTCATAGTTATTTGTTCCTTGCCGTGTTATTGTCCTCATAGTTATTTGTTCCTTGCCGTGTTATTGTCCTCATAGTTATTTGTTCCTTGCCGTGTTATTGTCCTCATAGTTATTTGTTCCTTGCCGTGTTATTGTCCTCATAGTTATTTGAACATTATAATGTTATTTTTCTGTAATTGTGTCCTCAGTATCAGTGGGTGATGCAGCTGAGATCATCTGGTAAGTGAGGCTAGCAGTGTTGTGATTGTTTGTTTATACCAGCATTATTATCATTTCATCAAGACCTGTAAAAAGAAGATAAAGAAGTACTCAGTAGGGTACTGGAAGATGAGACCAGTCTGTATATTGAAACTGACATTAGCAGATGATGGGGCTCTGATAGTTAAATCAGAAGCACATCTTCAGTCCAACTTACTTGTCTGGAAGGAAGTGCTTAAGACAAGAGAGATGACCATCAGTATCTCCAAAACTAAAACCATGGTGATCTCAAGACAGGAAAAGAAACACCAGATCATGATGGGACAGTGTGCATTGGAGCAGGTCAACCAGTTCAAATACCTTGAAGTTGTAATAGACCAAAATTGAGGCATTAAGACACAGCTGGCTCTACTCAAAAAGCAGCAGCTGGGAGACTTTTCCAGCCCATAAACCGAGGGTTTCTTAGCAAAAGAGAAACTTGCAAGAGGACGAAAATGGCTATTTACTGCTCTATTTTTATACCCCTCCTGACCTACAGGTCTGAATCATGGGCAATGACAACAGCTCACAGAAGCTAGCGATAGGCCTAAGAAATAAGATATCTGAGAAAGGTGGTCCAAGTGACAAGAAGGGACAAAATTCGCAATTAGACAATACAAATCCAGTTGTTACAGACTCGTGTGAATCAGTCACAGTTACGATGGTTTGGACATGTATGCAGAATGAGACAAAATCGACCACCATGGCAGACATAAGAGGCTGAGAACTAAGAACCTGGGAACCAGACCTTCAGGATGACCCAGTGTCCTCTGGGAAGACAACATCCGACAGTCTCTGACTGATAGAGAACTGGAATGGACTAAAGCAAAAAACTGCAGATAGAGAAGTCTGGTGATTTCTATGGCAAACCTCTACACCCCAGGGTAGAAAAGGGGCGACTAAGTAAGTAAGTATTATTATTAATGCTACTACTATAGCTATTTATAATCGTTCCTAAGACTGTCTTTCTCTCTCACAACCCTGTACTTCACAATTTCTGTAAAAAAATCATCATCATCATGTAACAGGTCATTTGCAGAATATTGCCTGTATGTCAGCTCACCATCCATCTTCTCTTGGCTCAATTCAAAACTGATCCTGTAGAGTTGTCTCCTCTTATTCTTTTGTCATCTCACTGAAGCCAGGTTGTAGCCCAGTTTCGTGTTCTGTATTTGTGTTGTGCTTCTCAGGTGGCTTGAATGGTGAATTTTTTCATCTTTTAACCTGTATCAGCTACACCATTTATCCATAATTGTTTTTGTCTTCCCCTTGCCTTCCTCTCTGTGGTATTGCTGTGAAAAGTCTCAAATGCAGTTTGGTCTGACTGCATTCTCAGTAGATGGCCAAACCATTTAATTATTTTTCTGCCTAATAATTCAGTATTCTTCATTGAGTAGTAGCGTTTTAACTAATATTAATTACAGTGTAAAAATATGGGCGCTCTTCCCATATGCCCTATACGCCTAAAGGCGTGAAAAGGGATCTTCACTTTACTTACAGTGTAGAAATGAGTGTTTCCATTGCAGCTAACTTACATTGCGGAGACAGTACCTTGATGATTGATCAATATATCTCAGTCAGAAATAAAGATGTATTGACAGGAACTTGTGAAGCATTTGGGACAGATAATGTGTGTATACAAATTGTTACAGAATTATTGTGAATCTGACACCAATTTCTCAGTATGCTCTTTTGTATGTAAATGGGTTAACTTTTTGAAAATATTCTATTTCAATGTTTATCATTCAGGTGATACGGTTGATCTGGTCCAGTATGCTGAACTCTTCCTAACAAACAACATAACAGGTCGCCGGTTGTTACGCATGACAGAGAAGGATTTGAAACAGATGGGCATTGCCAGTGTTGGGCATGTTATGGATTTTCAGGTAAATATATAGTCATTTTGCTTCTTCGGTCCTTTAACCCCATATGGGACATGGGTTATTACCAAACTTGTTTGGAGTCATTCTGTCTTTTGCCATCATATGCAGGTACACTCGGTTTTCTCCCCAAATTGTTTTCAACTCCTAGCTTAAGTCTTTTTTGTTTGTTTGTATTTGTGGGTCTCTGCTTATTTCTGTAGCACTGTGGGCTCTAGTGCAAGGACATTCCAGTTAAATTATTATCATTCTATAGTCATTATTTTATTTGAAAACAAATCCGTGAGGAAAATAATGAACATGAAATGGTGATGAATCAACAGGAATGAAGAAATAAGAAGTGTAATGTGTCTCCTCCCCATTTAGTCTCCCTCGTGCAGATTCAGTGCTAGCTCTGTTGTCCAGCTGTCACGTCACAGTTCATTCCAGCCAAACTTCTTTTCTCTCCAACTGTCACACATCTATAAATGTAAGTCGACGAGAGTTGACAGCAATTCACTGGTTTATTATCAATACAGCACAAGTGACAAGAATCAACAATAGAACTGATCACTTACACCATTCAGGCAAGCTGGTCTTGCTCACGCTCTAAGTCTATAGCCACGCTTCAGACGATGGACACTGGCATGTACACAACTGGCCTAACCAGCAGGGCATAGAACACAACTGCTGTCCTAAACAGTAATTCAACACAGCTTCGCTCCTTGTCGTTCAGGACTAACGTTCATTCGTTTCTCATCCAGATCCACATTCATACTTATTACTCTGGATTCAGTTTCACATCCTTTCAATCTGGGGTCCAGTCACAGAATGACCATCTCATCCTCAATCCCCCAGATCTTGCACTCACACATGAATTGCTAAATTCTGACTTTTCACCATCTCTCTAGTGAAACCCATGCTACTAGGGACCTTTTCAGTTCTCTCAATCAGCCATTTCCCCATGACCCATGATTCTCACACCAGGGACTTCCCCAATTCTGTCATACCCTGACGTTATCCCTATTTATAGCAACATTACAAGAAGTATCTGTGCCTTCGGGAAAAAGTAAACATTGCAGAGGCATAAATAGGTCATCACAGTCTGAAGGGAAAGCTTCGGCAGAGAGTGAGCAGGGAATCTGGCCAACGCTCAACACTCAGGTAAAAGGCAAGATGGACGTACAATCAGGCTGCTGCTTGCACCACTGGAATTGGAACTCTCCGCTGGATGCTGAAGATGGGGATTGAGTGCTTACACAAGTGTCCATGTCCTGAATGCTATGATGTTGGTACTTAACAAGACAGGGAAGAAGAAAAGGAAAGGCAAGAAGGATATACAATCAGACAACTACTTGTACCATCAGAATTTGAACTCTTTGCCTGCTGCTGAAGATTGGGATGGAGCGCTTATGTGAGTGTCCCGACTGCTGCGATGTCGATTCTTAATTGAACATTCGAGAGGGAAGAAAGAAGATATAGCTCAGTTTTAAAAGACACAAAATTGAGTTGCAGGCTCCCTGTCTGGGTTCTGGGACTCAAGTTTTTGAAGAACTAAGAATAGACCCTTTTCCCCCCTCCCTTCCCCTCAGAATGTCATATGAGACATGTTTCCTTCAAAGTGCATCTGCTTGAGGGGCAAGGAACCAACAGTCCGTGTCAACTAAGCCAGATCTGTAAACATATGTGCATGCTAATTGCAAGTTCTGGATCAAGACCAAAGTCTGGGAGTGGATGAACAATCAAAACTTTCCCCCAGAGTTTACAGCTAAGAAGAAGAATTACAGGAACATGGGGATGATAATATTTTA
The DNA here is from genome assembly GCA_905116865.2 of Candidula unifasciata. Classification (NCBI taxonomy): domain Eukaryota; kingdom Metazoa; phylum Mollusca; class Gastropoda; order Stylommatophora; family Geomitridae; genus Candidula; species Candidula unifasciata. The sequence goes on from CAJHNH020004168.1 coordinate 445,310, forward strand.
AAGATGATGTAACATAGGGAATTAAAATATTTAACGGTCAATTTTATTTATTTCTTTATTCTGTTCTGTGGAATTAAAATATTTAACGGTCAATTTTATTTATTTCTTTATTCTGTTCTGATGCTTTATGAGCATTTAGGTTTTAATATACACACATATTTTTTTTTTCCAGCTTGAAATCGACATTTTGAAGGCCCATAATTTTAGACTTCTGAATTTTCCACCTTTAATGAAAGCAGTAAGTAACAGTTGTTTACAGTAAAGTTTTTGCTGTCACTTGCATGATCAGTGAGAAACAAAACCTGTTTGTGCTGTCTGTAGTTACTACTTATTTAGGATAGGGAGAACAGAGGGTCTTGAGTCTGAGGATGCGGTGCTGTACGGCATCCATAGTCACCACAAATATCATCGGTGACCGGGTTGCCCATTGGCTGGCTGGTAGACAACTTTGTTGCTGGTCTCTCTCCTTTGATCGCATCAACACTGCAGGAGTTATTTCCAGGGCTCTTGGTGGCTGGCAGTGCTAAGCCATTTTTATATGGCGCACCTACCTAGTCACAATTATAACCTAAAGCTATCACTTTGGAAGGGGGAAGAGGGGGGGGGGGGGGGTTGCTGATTGAATATGACAATTTTTTTAAATTTCACTTTAGGATTTTTAATTTTACCCTCTCCCCCTTTTTCCCCCTACATATAAGATCTATATTGCCTTATAGAAGACTAAAACTTGGATCTCCTGCTTGAGAGGCCAACACTATAACCACTCAACCTGCTGGATTAGTGAATGGTCAGATGATGAGCCCATTCTTCTTCTTCTTCTTTGGATTTACCAACTATAAACTTCAGGAAAGAGTTCTTGTTGTTCATCCATTTCTGGATTTTAGTTGTGTTCTAGAAACCGAGTTTTGTGTGCACATCTACTTTACAGATCTGGCTGATTTATATGCAGACTGTTGGTTCTTCGCCTCTCAGGCAGATGCATTCCAACTTTGAAGGAAATACCCCTAATTAGTTAATTTGTATGACATGCTTGTTGGGGAAAAGAGGGGGGGGGGGGGGGTGGTTAGCAGGCCATAAAAGAGACTAATTAGAAGTTTGCTGAAATAGGATTTGTTGGGGTAAAAAGGCATAGGTATTGCAGCCGAGCTGTAAACCACAACACAGCATGTCAGCCACCCTATTTAAAAAAACATTATGGCACTTTAAAAAAAACTAGTTTGTTCCTTTATGTATTCCTTGTTTGCTTCTATTGTTTGATTTTTAAATGCTACCTGGTGCATATGTTTCTGTGCCTGATGTATTTTTTTAAAACTGGTTAACTTATGAGTTTATTAATTACTGTTAGAAAAAACATGTTGATTTCATGCTATTATAGTTTCGATTCTTTTCTATCATTGTCACTATATTTGTACTGATAGTATTTATTTGAATAATGCTTTGTGGAATCATTTCTTTTTTCTTCAAAGGCAGATCAAAGTTCTGTCTCTCATGACAGAGAAACAGTCTCAATTGTTTTGATATTCGGTCATCATTTGCGAAAAGGTACCAGTCCAGAGGTATGTCACATATTGTGTAAACTATAAGTAGCTGACAGAAACATTGGTTCTCACTTTGTGTTCTTCCCAAATCTGCCACTGTTATTGTTGAAATGAAAGAAATTTATTGATAAACATGTCTGTAACTTAGATTAATGCTTCAGGGTCATACTGAAACAATGACATTTGTCTATCTAATGTGAATGTAAAGGAAACAATTAAAAGTTACATCATGATATAGGTTTAAAGGTAATGGGTAAGATCTAGGGAAACAAAACGTTGGAAAATATAGAAAAAATATTTATAATGAAATAATTTATCTAGGAAAGAATTATTTGAAATTTATTTATAGTTTGATCATTTCAAATTTCAAATCAACATTAATTTGTTTCAGAATTGATATTTACCGTATTGGTCAGGTTTATCGCTATTGTATGTTTTTTTTGTTTTTTTAAATCGTGTTTGTGACATTGTTTTAAATATATAAAGTTGAACATTCGATATACACCTATCTTTTTTTCTTCTTAAAATCCATGCTGTGCGGCATTGGTAGTCATGTTTGTCCACAACATGCTGTCTTGTTTTTACTTTCAGTCAACTCTGACACAGATGATCTTTCATACCATAATTTCAAACTGTCAAAAATATTTTCTCCAGGTATACACTCATCAGTGAAAAGAAAATTCATTGCCTGCAGTTGACTTCTTACTGTATATTTATTACTGTAGCAATTTATTATTTGCAAGGGTGCTTAGAATTATTTCTTGTTTTATTTTCTCTGTTTCTTCTGGTGTTGAGGAAGATACACGGTCTGTTTGTTTTTTCTGGTGTTGAGGAAGATACAGGGTCTGTTTGTTTTTTCTGGTGTTGAGGAAGATACAGGGTCTGTTTGTTTTTTCTGGTGTTTCTTTTTTTGAGGAAGATACAGGGTCTGTTTGTTTTTTTCTGGTGTTGAGAAAGATACACGGTTCTGTTTTTTTTTTCTGGTGTTGAGGAAGATACAGGGTCTGTTTGTTTTTTCTGGTGTTGAGGAAGATACAGGGTCTGTTTGTTTTTTCTGGTGTTGAGGAAGATACAGGGTCTGTTTGTTTTTTCTGGTGTTGAGGAAGATACACGGTCTGTTTGTTTTTTCTGGTGTTGAGGAAGATACAGGGTCTGTTTGTTTTTTCTGGTGTTGAGGAAGATACAGGGTCTGTTTGTTTTTTCTGGTGTTGAGGAAGATACAGGGTCTGTTTGTTTTTTCTGGTGTTGAGGAAGATACACGGTCTGTTTGTTTTTTCTGGTGTTGAGGAAGATACAGGGTCTGTTTGTTTTTTCTGGTGTTGAGGAAGATACAGGGTCTGTTTGTTTTTTCTGGTGTTGAGGAAGATACAGGGTCTGTTTGTTTTTTTGGTGTTGAGGAAGATACACGGTCTGTTTGTTTTTTTCTGGTGTTGAGGAAGATTACACGGTCTGTTTGTTTTTTCTGGTGTTGAGGAAGATACAGGGTCTGTTTGTTTTTTTTCGGTGTTGAGGAAGATAACAGGGTCTGTTTGTTTTTTTCTGGTGTTGAGGAAGATACAGGGTCTGTTTGTTTTTTCTGGTGTTGAGGAAGATACACGGTCTGTTTGTTTTTTCTGGTGTTGAGGAAGATACACGGTCTGTTTGTTTTTTCTGGTGTTGAGGAAGATACAGGGTTCTGGTTTTGGCTGCCTTGATCATAGCCATTTCTCTGATGTTTTCTCTGATTAGAAGAAGATCATGGCATTTATGAGAATACCTAATGTGCTGTGAAAATTCTCCTGAAATAAATAATAATGTTATTGTTCCACTGGTACTTGATCTACCTCAGGCTCTAAATCTCTTTCATCTGCAGGTATATACCTTGTATTTTAAGTCATCACAAGACATTCTGTTTAATAGGGCAATTCATTTTATTTGCTTTCTTTCAGTGTTGGTTCTATGACTACTTTTTTCTTTTATTGCATTTTTCTATTCCTCGTGTTCATTTTCCTGTAATAAATTGTTTTGTGTTTCTACTCGTTGTCTAGGCAGTGTTCATGCGTGTGTGGTGGATGATATTCTCACACGCACCACGTTACACAACTGGCACAAGCCGACACCGATGTGAGCTTACGAGACATGAATTTATTGACGTATTAAGACTTACGACAAACGAATAGTCCAGTCGGTGTCCTAGTGAACAGCTTTCGTACACAAACTCACGCAGCCTTCAACGAACAGTCTTCTGCAGCAGGCATTCAAGCAACGATGGGTTCCATGGATTCAACATTGATGTTTGGACATCTCACACGCTGGCATGGTCGATCTCAGCTCAACACTTCGTCGGCAGGTCTCCTTTCTCCTCAGGCATTCACGTAGACATTCGCACATTCAGTCGCTCGTCCTCTCGCTCCAACAGGTCGACACAAACTAAACTTGACCAGAGTCAAGTCTGACTTATACCACGGGTTCGTTTCACGTGACAACACGTGGTGGTCCTTTACTTTTCCCGTGGCGACCTTGGGTCGCATCACCGTGGTCCCCTTGATAACTAGTGGCTAGTCACCTATCTCCAGATTCTCGTTTAATCCAAGTATCTGGACTATCTCGGTGTTTTCGGTCAGCTTTGGGCCTTCCCCCCAACCATCCTAAACTGGGTCGAAAATATCCCCCATTACATATTTAATAATTTTTTTTACACATTCATGGACAACAGGTGACTGAGAGGATATAATAATGCTCTTTGTAATAAGGTTAATAACCTTCTAAATCTTGATAAAGCAAGGGATTATATTTTTTCAGTATTGTCATAAAAGGAAATTTGATAATATTGATCACAAGCAATTTCTTTGTTTCCTTTGCTATACATGCCACTGTGTTGTAACCTATCTCTTGATGTTGTCTGTATATTTTAACACTTTCTAGAACTTTTGCTGTCATCTTTTCCTTCCAATATAGCCTTTTCCTCCCTTAGATTTTTATGTTTCATGTGACCTGGTAGTCTGGTAGTCTTAGTTTCAGCTTCATAGCAAACGGGTCACCCCATCTTTGCTCCGCTCCTGTGCCAACGAAAAACACACAGAATGTTTATCACAGTATTAGAATTGCAGTTCATCATTGATGGTAGCAGAAGTCGCCAACAGATCATCAGTTGCCCACGCGATAAATTTTAATCACATACGGGCACCACAACACTGCACGACAGGCATTGCGCCATTTTCTGAATCTACAGTTCATTCACACCAACACGTTGGTCACAGTCGAAAAAACATTCCAAATGCAATCAGCAGCTCACAGGGTCACACCATGCATTCAACTCAGAAGCTGGGCGACGAAACTATATCCAGTCTACAAATGGAACAAAAATGCATCGGCCACCGTCCGGCAGAAGCAAAAAAAATTTGCCTCTGTTTCCAACAGTGCCGCTGCCTTACGTCCATTTTGACCGGAAGTTTGACATGGAAATTTCTATTCATGATTATGAGACAGCTTATGCCCCCGACCTTTACAATTTTTCGGCCCACAGGCAAAGGGGGAGGGGCAAAGCTAGGGGTTCTAGTAACCGAAATCCCAGGTTCCAGGAATTCTGTAACTAGAACATAAAACAATAAATAAATAAATAAATAAATAAATAAACAAATGACTCCTTTTCACCGTCCGGCAGAAGCAAAAAAATGTACCTCTGTTTCGAACAGTGCTGCTGCCTAACGTCCATTTTGACCGGAAGTCTCATGTGACCAAAGTACATTGTCTTTTCTATTTTTTTTTTTTCCAACATTGCAGTTTATATGAATTCTTCTAGAATTCAGATTTTTCTTCTTTTCCATAGAAACTCTAGCCATATTTCAAAAGCCCTAACAATTTTATAATACATCTTTTTAATCACACTTCATATATCCAATGTATATATTAAAAAAGCCAAGAAGTTATGAGATAAAAAGCCGAAATGACATAGAAGTTCTATGTACAAATCCCCCCCCCCCCCCCCCCGCCCCTCCCGACACGTTTTTTTTATCATACATACAAGTATAGATCAAAATCAGTAAAGCATTCAAAATTAATGAGGAAAGTAACTCCTTTTTGCAGATGACCAAGTTTTCATAGAATCTACAGGGGAAAATCTGCAGAGATACCTGGATAATTTCACTATAGCACCAAAAAGTTCTAACAAAAGTTGAATTATAACAATTAAAGGTCACACTACTGAAAAGCACTATTCTAACATATAACAATTGACACTACATAAACACTATTCTAACATATAACAATTGACACTACAGAAGCATGCAGATATTCTAACATATAACAATTGACACTACAGAAGCACTATTCTAACATATAACAATTGACACTACAGAAGCACTATTCTAACATATAACAAACATTGACACTACAAAAGCACTATTCTAACATATAACAATTGACACTACAGAAAGCACTATTCTAACATATAACAATTGACACTACAGAAGCACTATTCTAACATATAACAATTGACACTACAGAAGCACTATTCTAACATATAACAATTGACACTACAGAAGCACTATTCTAAACATATAACAATTGACACTACAAAAGCACTATTCTAACATAACAATACTACAAAAGCACTAACAATTGACACTACAAAAGCACTATTCTAACATATAACAATTGACACTACAAAAGCATATTCTAACATATAACAATTGACACTACAGAAGCACTATTCTAACATATAACAATTGACACTACAGAAGCACTATTCTAACATATAACAATTGACACTACAGAAGCACTATTCTAACATATAACAATTGACACTACAGAAGCACTATTCTAACATATAACAATTGACACTACAGAAGCACTATTCTAACATATAACAATTGACACTACAGAAGCACTATTCTAACATATAACAATTGACACTACAGAAGCACTATTCTAACATATAACAATTGACACTACAGAAGCACTATTCTAACATATAACAATTGACACTACAGAAGCACTATTCTAACATATAACAATTGACACTACAGAAGCACTATTCTAACATATAACAATTGACACTACAAAAGCACTATTCTAACATATAACAATTGACACTACAAAAGCACTATTCAGTACAGTATTTTTACAAAAATTGTTTTATCAGTACCAGACGTAGACATTAATGATGAAAGAAAAAAATCAAAACAACAGAAATGAAATGTCTGCAATGAATTCTAAATGCTGCTAGAAAAGACAGGATCAGAAATGACAATATCAGGAAAGAAGTAATGGTGGAACCAGAACTAAATTACAGCAAGAAACAACAGATAAGATGGTTTGGACATATGTCAAGACTACCTTAGTTAGTGCACCATATAGAGCTCTGTCACATAGACATAACGGAAGCAGACCTAGAGATCGACCACACAAGTGATGGATAGATGGAATATCTGAGGCCTTAAATACCAGCATTTACATAGCACATACCAAGTCGTGCACCCGATGCCTCTTCAAAACAGGATGATAAAAGGCAGGACTAGAGAAAGAAAAAAATAAAATTGTACATTTCAGTTGATTATTTTCACGATTTCCATGTCATATGCACCATATTGTGTCAATGTATGGCCAAGGTAGTGGTAGATATATGATGGTTAAGGTTAAGGTCTTCCTCTTCTTGCGTTCACTGGCTGCAAACTCCAGCGGAAAGTTCTAGTTGTTCTTGCACTACTGGACTTTATTCTTGTTCAAGAAATTCAATTTTGTGTGTACATCAGTTTTACAGATCTGGCTTATGTGTATGCAAACTGTTGGTTCCACACCTCTCAGGCAGGTGTACTCTGACTTTGAAGGAAACACTCCTACATTATTTGCTTGTTAGGGAGGGAGTGGGTCCTGTAACTCACGCAGGGAAGAAGTAAAATAACAATAATTATACATCTGCAGCACTTAAATGGCAATATGGTAACTGCCTTTGCAGTCTTTTTTCCCCCCATCTTCATTTTAAGTCTTCACCAGCAATGGTAATTAATGAGTGCTATAGTGACCTGGTGTTTTCCTTATTTTCATGAAGATATTGGTTATTAAATAAAAAGGAAACCATGTTAGCTTGTATGATTAACTGTAAAATGTGAACTGTTAGTCAATACTACAGTATAATTTTTTTTTATAAAACAAGCATTGAATCAGATGACCAGCATTCTTTCTTACTAGATTTTATTTCCATAGAAAGTCCCATTTCTTAGTTTAATTCACTTCAGATCTGTAAAGAACTGTTTTTGTTAGGATCAATTCACAGCTGCCTGAATTAGTACAGTTCTTGAAGTGAAGTTATTAAAGTGACAATCCATTGATTTTGTATTCATCGGGTTGACAGCGCTTGCACACATAACAAGATAACTTGTAGTTGGTGAGGATTTATAATTTTTTTAAATAGAAAATGAGTACTTGCTTCTCAATTGCAAATAGTTTTTTATTTTTATTTTTTAAATTAAAAATATTGTGTTTGTTACAATCTCCTCTACTGATGCAAACACATCAAGTATCTAGTATAAAGTACCATTGTATTTAAATAATATAAAACAAATAGACATTTGGTATTGTTTTTAGTACACTTGTCCTGCAATGATGATAGCCTCGATTGTCAGCATGATAACCATAGCTTGCAATTTTTACGTTGTCCTGTGTTCCCTTCTATGTTTCTACTTTTTCTTCTATGAGGGTCCATCAAAACATGTCTATTTATTTATTATATATCCTGTTTCTGCAACCCCTACGGTCCCCATCTGTTTATTTCTGTTCATCACTGTATTGATGAAATCTTTAAACTGTTTAGTTTGTATTCTTTTTATCAACAGGAAACTAAATGGAAAATGTACCTGGATGTTGATTTAGAAGATGACCAGAATAAAAGTGCTGTAACATTGATTAAAGATGTTTCATTTACATGTAAGATGCCTGCATATGGAACTTTAAAACTAAAACAGGTAGGAATCGATGAACAAGCTTTATGTTCAAATGATCTCACATTCAGCCGTTCTAAATAATTGTTTACACAGCAGTTTTTGTGTTCATAGTATGAATGTTTTATACATTTTTAATTGTCCATCCTATTCTTCTTTTGTGTTAATTCATTTTCGAATTGTTACATGAACTCATTTATGTCCCACTGTGATATTATTTTAAATAATTCAGACTCAAGGATTGTTTCTATAAAAATTATGAACACTTAGAGATAGAAATTGTTGAACTAACACTTTAGGCTTCAGACAGTACACTGCATTCTTAGAGCACACTTACACTAGTTAGGCAGAAAAGAGTCTGCCACCTGCAGATGTGGAGCAGACTGACTCCTTAGCATCTACAGCAGGACCGCTCTAACTAATCCCAGCAGAGGTTGGGCTCTGGCCCAGTGGAGCTACATTTGAGACAAGTCATGTGATGCTGGCAGTGACCAGTTTTTTTTACCCAGATGGGACTAAATGTTTAGCATGGCTGATGTTGAATGCAAAAGAAGAAGAAGTAGAAGTTGAATTTATATTTGGGACAGAACAGTTGAAATTCCATATTAAGTTAGCCTGGGCTTCCCCTGAAATGGGCTTCAGGAATTAATGGAAAGATAGCTAGACATGAATTTAAGAAAATGAAAATGATGTCCACAGATGAAACTGGCAGTCACCCAAAAATAACAAATGATGAAGAAATTGAAAATGTCACAGACTTTTAATGTCTAGGCTCTGCTCTCATATAGCAGTGGAGACTGTCTGACATAAATCAAAAGGAGGATGGCCATAGCAATACAAAGATTAAACAGCATTAAAAGTCTATGGTTAAGCACCAGCAAGGAAATATAAATTAGAATTTTGAGAGCATGCATCTTCCCTGTAGCAACATACGTATGTGAGTCGTGGACTATCTCCCAGTCCTTAAGAAAGAGAATAGGGGGTTTTTGAGCTGAAATTCTGTAGAAAGATTCTCAGAATATCTTGGACAAAGAAGAGAAGAATTACTGACATTTTAAAAGATCTGAATGTCAAGGAAGATTGACTTATAAACAGTATCTTAACTCAAAAGCTGAAATGCTTTGGTCATATCAAGCGCCTTGCTGGACTGGAAAAAAAAAATAATAGAAGAAGGCATGATACCAGGAAAGAGGGGCAGGGGCTAACCAACACGAAGATGGGCACAGCATTTAAGTAACTGCTTGAATATGAAAGTACACGGCGGGAGAGCTAGTGAGGGACCGAGTTTCTTTCGTGCAGACTGTGATGAGAGTGTTGCTCTGCAAAGGACCTGCTACATGATGATGATGAAAGGTAGCTCATATGTTATTGACCACAACATTCATCAGTGTAATGACACATCCTGTATCTTATTAGGAGAGACGTCTAGCTAGCAATGGTTCTATATTTCTCCCCAAACAGACAGTCAAATATTTTAGGGGGTGGTAGATAAGCTGCATGCAGTCGTGGGACCTAGGCTGCATGCAGGTTTGGGACAGAGGTGGGTTGGGGTTAGGCCCAGTTCTAGATGTTTTGGGGTAGTTAAAGGCATCAGAAAGCTGGGAAACCCACTCTTACCACTCTCAAAAATATTGGACTGTCCTGTGACGTCATCCTGGGGGGAGATATTGGGAAGGCACCACATAAATTATTTGTAAGAGGCAATGCTTGAGAAGGCCACATGTCAGAAAAGATAAACATCAAGTTTAGAGGGACTATTGTGGAACAAAAGAATAACTAAACAATTTTAGGATAAGGCATGGGATTTAACAGAAGGATTCTTAGTTCTCTCACACATCTTATCATCCATTCAATTCCACACCTTATTCTAGCATTGTTCAATTATTGTCATGTTCCACAATAGTTACGCTAAACCTCATGACTGTCTTTTGTTGTTGTTGTTGCCTATGACCTTCTTAAGCCCTGCTTCTTACACAAAATTTATACTAACTAGATGTTTCTCGTGATAAGATATAAAATGTAAAATGTATCATTACAATCAAAACTGGTCTTTTACATGTACTTAAACAGGTAAAGTAAAGATCCTTTTATGCCCTGGTGCTGATTCAGGAGTGAATTTTGAATGTTCAGTTAGGAATCGGCATCACAGCACTCGGGACACTACCATAAGTGCTTAGTCCCCATCTTTAGCAGCAAGCAAAGAGTTCCTATTCCAATGAAACCAGTAACCATCTGATTGTATATCCGTCTCCTCCTTTCCCTGACTGTTGAGCGTTGGCCTGATCCCCTGGTATCCTGCATCAGCAATGTGAGGCTAGACTCGAAAGCTAGACCTAAGTGCCGATTTTTTTTCTGTCACAAAAAAAAAAATGTCACCTTACATTTCAAATTCTGCTTTCTCCAGCCTCCATTTATTATGAGCACATGGTGCCAGGGTGTTGTCAATGATATGACAATTGAATGCAGTGTTCAGTATGAGGTAAGAAGGACTTTAGATGTTGTGAGTGTTGATTTGTTTATAATTGCTAACATTTGTTGTTTCATGTCATCTAGTGTGAAGACTAGTATAAGTTATAGAACATGCTGCCCGGTTCTCTAGGGTAGTTGGTAAAACCTGACTTTCGCGGCGACCGGGTGACGAACTCCTTGTGGTCCGGGCTCACTCCCGGGGGTAGGCAGAAAAGCCACATTTCTCCCAGATTAACGGTACCTATAATGGAATCAAGGCCGAAGGGTTGCAATATCCATAGTACCGAGCCAAAGGGTTTACAATTCATGGTTTCTGGATACGTAAAAAAAAAAAAATTGAATATGCTACTTTTTCATTCCAGAAGTGACCTGCTCATGACCTATTTCATGCTAGGATAATGTGTTTTTCCCTTTGGCTTCTACATTGTTTCACATCTTGGTTTGGCTTTCCTCTTTGATTGCTCTGTTGTGTGTAAGTAACAGGGCTCTTTGTGATGCATTATCTGGTAGTAGTCTTAACACATGACCTAAACATTTGATCTGCTGTCTCTTGATGTAGTTTAGCACTATCTCAACTTCCTTTCTGATATCATCATTTCTAATCCTGTCCTTTATAGTTACAATTAATATTTGTCGTAGTTGTTTTATTTCTGCTATTTCAGTTTTGTTGTTGTTGTTAATGTCATGTTTGGAACTTGTAAAACAATGTCCCCTCTTGAAAAAACATCAGGGTTGCTCATTTTTGGCTGTCCAAGGAATTCTAAGGACTCTTCTGTTAAACCACATCTCCAAAGCTTCAAGTTCGGCTTGTTTATTTATTGTCCAGGATTCACAGCCGTATGTTAGAGTTAGCTCGAGTCATTTTGAGTACCAAGGAACACACTGCACACAAATTTATAACTGTTTTAACTGTCCTCTTGTACTGAAAGAGGACATTCATTAGGTTTGAACTGAATGTTTGTTTTATTCTTTTGAAGCCAACAGTACACAAACCAAGGTCAACTCATTTTCTCTACCAGCTCAATGGGGAAAGCCAGTCTTCAAGTCAGAAGTCAGTAGTGCTAACTTTAAACAGGTAATCATGTGTTCACTTACAGGGTTAACAGAAAGCTGACTGTGCATCAATGGACTGACGCTCTCTAATGTTGTAAAATTAATAATGTACCTGGAACAAGCAAGTTTAACGTTGAATTCCATGTGTGGGTTCTGCTGGCCCATTTGGAAGTTGTGGTGGGAATTAGACCCACTACCCCTTAACAAACATGTCATAAAAGGCAACTTATTAGAAGTGTTTCCTTCAAGTCACAGTGCATCTGCCTGAGGGGTGAGGAACCAGCAGTCTGCATACAAATAAGCCAGATTTGTAAAACCATTGTGCCTGCTAAACTCAAGTTCTGGAGCAAAACATAAGTCCAGGAATGGATGAAGAACCAGAACTTTTAACCAGATCTTGCAGCTAGGAAATGCCAAGAAGAGGAAGTAAGCTGAATTGAGACTGACAATTTGGATACACAGAAGAATGAGCTGTATTTTATAGAAAGCAATAGTTAAAATCAGATGTTCAGAAGAAACTGGGAATAAAAAGAGAGTTGTTGAAAGGAATGAAAAATAAAGCAGAATATTTCAGTCACATTCAGTCACTGTGCATCAATGGACTGACGCTCTCTTTCACTCCTAAGGAATGCATTATATGTTTATGTGTTTATAAGTTTATACTCAGACGCCCAGTTAACACAAGATAACACAAAAAGAGTGTTGAAAGGATTGAAAAAAAAAAAAAGCAAAATATTTCAATCGTATTAACACTTTCAGTCCTAAGGAGCGCATCATACGTTTATAAGTTCATTCTCAAAAGCCTAGTTAATACACAATGTGTTGATTTTAGTCTCCCTACACTACGCCTTAAGCCCTCTGATACTAAACTATAACTTAAAGAGTTAAAAGACCTAACACTTTTATAGTAACTATACTGAAGAGAAATGTAACGGGCAGAACTTAGACAGCGATACAAGTGATAACACCAAGAGATGGATTAACGGCAATCAGAGAGAGTGCGGACAAGTTAAAATGTTGAGGATTCATTGCAGCCAACCTGGAATAAAAACAGCATATTTCTTTGCCAGATGTCTATGATTTATTTGAACCATATATGTGGCACATAGTGTCAAAGTGGGGTGGCTGTCGACACTCTAGACTCAAAGGAAAAGCAAGACAGACATATAATCAAACTGCTACTGGCACCATCAGAATTGGAACTCTTCACTTGCTGCTAAAGATGAGGACGGAGCACTTATGGAAATGTTCTGAACACCTTGATGTCAATTCTTAGCTTAACACTCAACATCTTTAAACTACCATTATAACATTATCGTGTTCTTCTGCACCGCAATGTCACGTGCTTAACACTCTTGAAATCATTAACAGCAATATTGATAGGTACTAGACAATTTCATAGCTATTATAATATCTATAACACTATTGAGGTTTTCATTTGAAATCCTCTCGTACATCAAATGTTTTTTGTCAGTGCAGAAGCAAAGAAAAAATTCTTTGCATATTATACAGAGATCACATTACAAATGACGAGGTTCGCCATAAAATTATACAGCACATTGGCAACCATGAACCTCTTTTAACTACAGTGAAAAGGCGAAAAATGCAATGGAGGAGAAGAGGCAGATCAAGAAAAACCTGGTCACAGAACCTGACTGACTGGACAGGCCTCAGGCATGCACCCATGTCCATCGCAACTGACCGCCAAAAGTGGAGAGAGCTGATCAGACAGTCAACAGAAACTGGTGACCCAAAGACACATAGTGTTACGGGATAATGATGATGACTAGCAAAGGATAGGGTGACTTGGCATGAGTTGGTTGAGGGCTTGTGCTACATTGTAGAAAAGAGGAAGGAAGAGGAGGAGGAGGAGAATAATAATATAGTAATAATAATAATAATACAGCACATGTTTCTTGTTACTGTGTTAGCAAAGAATTGGATGATTTGGCATGCGTTAGTTGAGGACCTGTGCTACATTGGGGATAAAGGGCAAAAGAAGAAGAAGTAGGAGGAGGAGAATAGTAATAATAATAATAATAATAATATATCATATGTTTCTTGTGACTGAAAAAAAAAAAATTTAAATCTTTACTGCTTTTGTCTGATCTGACAGGCTTAGTATCTGAACCTACAGACAGTGTAGCACTGAGTGAACTCAGCTCAGATTCAATGCCAACCTCTCCTGGAAATGCACCCATCACTTATGCATCTATTTTGTGTACCAGTTTTCCGAGGCCGCAGGGAGCCTGGTCAAAATCTTTTCATCCTGTAGAGCTGCCACAATCCAAGTCCACAGGTACAGTAGTTAAGTAGTTTTTAAAAAAAAAAGTTTTTTTGTGTGTCCTTTACAGGATTTTGCAGAACTCACCCCAGCATTTTTTGGCTGTTTTTCTAGGCAAATTTACGTCTGCTCTTCTGCAGCTGGGATTGAACCTGGCACCCTGGTGTTATGAAGTGCATACGCAGTGCCTAAGCCACAGGTGCTGATGGTTAGTTAGTTGCTTATCCTTTATTGGAAGAGTTTTGAGTTAAGAATCAACATCATAGCACTCAGGAAATTCCCATACACACTCTGTCTCCATCTTCAGCAGCAAGCACAGAGTTGCAATTCAATGGTACCAGTAACATTGAGATTGTATATCCATCTCATCCCTTGCCTGAGTGTTGGGCAGATCTCATGGTCACTCATTGTTGCATCGTTCTCTTCAGATCATGATGATCTATTTGATCCTTTGCACTGTTTTACTCACTCCCAAAAGGACCTTACAACATCTAACTTGTCATGCATTAGTCTGTAATAAAGTGGTGCAAAACCAGCCAGTCTATCAGCCTATTAATTTTCCAACACACGAACATGACCTGAAGAAAATATCCAAAGAACACTAACAAACCCGAGATCTCTGAAGAGATGCTTGTCACTCTGCACAGAACATGCCTGTCTGCACCTTTCTCATCATGCTTTGGGAGTTAGTTACAATCACGACTTGTGTGCAGCTGGTTCCGAAGCCAGCAGAAGGTTGCATTGACCACCTCCATCTCAGTTCTCAAAGTAGCTTTGTTGCACTAGGCACCATCCATTTGCTTTTGCTATGAACCCCATTGACTTATTTTGCCTATCAGCACAGAGTATAGATAATCACATCACATGGGAAGGAATGGTCATAAATAATTTGTTGAGCTTCTGAATCTGCAGTGCTCGCTGGCCAGTCCCTACACTACTAATGCTTCTAGAAACCTATAAAAAATCAAACACTTTGATCTGCCTTTCTCCTCGTCCCGGTAATGGTGTTGCAGGCCAACCCCAGCATTTGTGGTTTTACTAGACAGTATTATATTAAATAGTTTGCCATTACTTTCTACATACTAGATACTCATACCATTGTCAAAATCAGTGCAGAGTAGTGTGTTGCAACATGGTATAGTTGTAGATTTATAGAGGTAGATATAGTGGTAGACTGTTGGCTTTGGCACCTTTAGCAACTGAAATATGCATTTACTGCGTGTACATACTTCTGGATTGTTTCAGGACTAATTGTTTGTTCACCAGTTTTTCAAATGCGACAGTGAGGAACATTTTATTTTATTTTCGCTGGCACTGGAACGGCGCCAGTATGGGAAAACCTGATTGCAGTGAAGTTAAAAACTCGACTAAGACTAAGATTAATAGTAGTAGATTTAGAGATTTACTTAGCCATCAAAAGCGGTTTTTGTAATATTTCTTTGCTTGTTTTCTTCTTCTGCCTTATTCCTAATATTTGTCTTGTTTAACTGCATTATTGTCGTCAATTAGCAGGTCCTCTACAGAACATTGCTCTTGTCACAGCACACCTGAAAGTCTTGTTATCTCCAGCCAATTCTCCAGATGTTTTTGCTTTCATAGCCAATACATCTTCATTGTCCTGTATCCACATTTGCAGAGGTCTGCCTCTGTCAGTGTTCTCTCCAGGCCACCCTGACTGATATGGCCAAAATATCTCAGCTTTTGAGACAGGGTGCACATTTTTCTGGATGCTGAGATCATGTAGGATGTCAGTTTTCTTCTTCTTCTTCTTAATCCACCATATTCTAAACTTTTCTTTAGCATTTCAGTTCAGAAGCTCCAGTGTTTTTTTCTTTCAAAGACTGAGTAAAAGTCAATGACTCACCTCCGTAAGTTGACACAGGAATGATGCATGATCTCAGACTTACTTACTTTAACTTGCTTGCAGACGCAAGCATCCCTGACACTTCGCTGAGGTAGAAGGTGGAAGAGAAGAAGAAGAAGAAGAAGCAGATGCAACAGAACTGCATTATAAAAACCTTCTGATTTGACCTCACCATTTTCATGATTCTTTATTTGTAATATTGACTTCAATCTATCTGTATATATTCACAGTGAGACCAGATTTGTGGACCAGTGTTGTGGCTGGAAGAAAGTCTTCTCTGACAAAACCTATCCCTGGAACAACAAATTATATATTCCCTAGGCTACTTTCATCCAGTCAGGTTAGCTCCAGCTTTAGCCAGTCATCTTCAAACAGTAGAGCAAGTCAACCTATATCTTGTTCATCCTTGACTGCAGCTCCCTCACACTTAGACAGTCCTGCCAGTTTATCTTCTGCACAGCTCAAGCCAGACAGTACGATTCATATTGACAAACAGCACAATAATCCAGACAAGACATCTGAGCTGACAAATTCATTAGCTGAAAATGCGGCACTTGCAGAAGATACAGCATCGCATTCGAGCACGTCAAAGAGCTCAGAAAGTGGATTTAGTGAGCAAGCAGGAGGCATTACTTATGCTGATGCCTGTCGACCTCATAATTCGGACCATGGTAACCTAAACACTTCACATTTGAACAAAGATACAGAACTCAGACTTGATACTGCTGGGGAAGGTGTGCTTCAGGCACAAATGAGTTCAGCAAAAAATAATGCAGGAGAAAGAGATTTCCGTGGAGGAAGAAACAGAGATGGTCGAAATATCACATTTGATAAACATCAAGAATCAGGATTTGTTTACCGAAATGGTCCTGTTCGAAGTGCACCAGAATGTACCGCAAAAGAAAAACCAGATAATTATCAGTATAGAAGAGCCTTTAGTGGAATTGAGCCAAACTCTAGAGAGAGAGTGCTACAGAAGATGGAACATCCCCAAAGAATATTCAATGGGCCAAGGCAGGAGGAGGAGACATTAAGGAGAAACAGACCAAAGAGAAATAATTACAATCAGGAAAAGGCTCCGACAAGAAGTCGCAACTCTCATGACAGAGGTGTTTCTTCTGATGTAAGAAATGGAAGATTTGAAGGTAATGTTGGGCATCATGTTCTACATACTAAAAGAAGTGAGCAAGGCAGGAAAACAGCAACAGGAGAGAAATATGGTGACAGGGGCAAAGTGGAAAGATATGCTGAGACTAATACTGGTATTCAAGAAACTCCTTATCAAGGAAATGAGAAGCAGAAGGAAGTGCACTGATGTTGTGTGATTTATTGATCTGTTATCTTGGGTAAATGTTATTGCATCAGCCAAAATGAGTTATTTATTAGAATTTAAATATTTCTGTTGCTAACAATATAATGCACAGTTTATTGCTCAGCATATTTTACTGTTTTTATTTATATTTATTTATTTCAATTTATTTAAATTAGTAACCATGGAAAAATGCGTCTGAGAAGGGCTGCAGGAGTTACTAGAAGAAA
Source organism: Candidula unifasciata (assembly GCA_905116865.2). NCBI lineage: Eukaryota > Metazoa > Mollusca > Gastropoda > Stylommatophora > Geomitridae > Candidula > Candidula unifasciata. Next base: position 462,974 of record CAJHNH020004168.1, read on the forward strand.
TACAATTGGAAATGAGTTCGTAAGATTTAAAAAAATAGCACAGAACCAATTCTTTATAATTACATACAAAGACCGCAAATCAAATACTTGCCCACTTAGGGAGCATGCCTTGCGATACCATACAAGACATATACTAACAGAGGAAAGGGACTAAAACACATGGTAGACCAAAAATAAGATTGAAAGATAACACTAGAGAAATTGTACAACAGCACTATGTGGTAAGAAGAAGAAAACCCATATTTTCACAATGGCATTCAAAATTTGTCACCTGTGGCTTCTATTGTATTATTACAGTATGTCGGCATATCTCTGATATTTTTGTTATCAAGCACAGCTATTTTCGATCTTTCAGAATTACCTATATTTCTGTGTATAAGACTATTTTTTTCCCCATATTTTTTTAGTTTAAAATTGGGTTTGTCTTGTACACAGAATGCATTAAAAATATTTTTTCTTAATTTTGGGATCTAAAAAAAAAGCGTCTTATACACGGCACGTGGTGGTCTTATATACGGGAAAATATGGTATATTTCAGGAAGACAGACTTTGTACTGTTACTTGAAAGGGTTTTGATCTTCTGACAACTGAGACAACAGCTAAGCATGTTGTTATTGCTATTACAACTCTTTTTAAAAGCTAACTTACCTGTATATATGGGATCACCTTATCTTCCTTTAGTCTTTGCTCCTAATAGCACCTCTGTAATACAAATACCATTATTTAAGTTTGAGAGATAGACAGAACAGATGTATTGTCTCAGACATATAAAGGTATATGGTTTCAAGAGAGATAACAGTGAAATATATATTTTTAAAAAATGTCCTTTCCAAGGGAAGTAGGTGGAAAAAAATATTGAAAGGGGAGTTTACTTTAACGGATTGTTGCAATAAATGAAGAAATGCACAATGTGACTGTTAAATTAAACATTATAATCATAATGGCAAATGAAAATTTGACCTGTGTATTGGTCATGGTTTAGGAGGAGTTAACACTTCATTTATAATTAACACATGAGATAAAAAAAAAAGGGTTTGTGATTTTTAATACATATACTTATATGCCTCTTAATGTCACAGACAATTTTTGTTGTTTTAAAACCCTACTCTACTAACTGTAACAATTCTTCTGTTGCAGGATGCAATGTTTTGTTTGAAGCCCCACCCTGGCTTCTGCCGGGGGCCCTGAATATAGCCGGGGCCCCTGAATATAGCCGGGGCATAGATTTGGCCTAACGGCTGAAAGGGGTTTCTGGGACCTCTTCCTCATGGTGGTATTTAGTGTCACTGGCTGTTTATCACTTGTGGGGTACAACTACATACCTACCTACTTACTCACTCTACCCTTGAGTCCTTTCCCCCTTGTGGGATGCAAATTATCATTATTTTGAATATTCTGGGCCAGTTGCTGCAATATAACCTAACAGTTGAACCCGGTTTCCGGGACCTCTCCACGGGTGATCCTCATCTGCATGGTGGCACTTTGTGTTATGTCCTGGTGGGGTACAATTTACTTACTACTTACTCACTCTGCCAGCTGCCAGGGACCCTAATGTAACCCGACCTGTGGGTTGAATGGGGTTTCTGAGACCTCTCTCCGGGTGATCCTCCTCTGAATGGTGGCACCTTGTGTCATCGGGTGTTTATCACTCGGTGTGAAGTCCTGGTGGGGTTTAATGTCGGTCAGTCAATCAGTCACCAATATCAGAATAACAGAGAGAGAGAGAGAGAGAGAGAGAGAGAGGGAGAGAGAAAATCTCTGTTATCCATGCACCATGTATATAATTGTTTCTTTTTCTCAGTCCATATGCAACATTTCCTACTTTATGTACCACTTGTAAATTGCAACTAATTGTGATGGGAAAATGCAGGTTACACCTGCGAAAGTGAGACAGGGAAAAAAGATGTGGGGGGTGCGGGTGTATGTTCTGCATACACACTGCAAATAGAATTCCGCTGATGTATCATCCATTAGATCATGTGACTTTTGAATATGTAAGTAGTATTGAGAATGAAAATCTAAGTTTTAAGGGAAAAAAAAATAGAAAAATTGGCACTTCATGGGTGATGTGGTCAGTTTCATGCCGGTTGCCTTTACTTCCCAGGACTTTAGCTGTAACCAATTTTAGACTGGGTTGACCTGGGATGGGAGCCAAGGTCATTTAAAAAAAAAAAAATTTATTTTGGCTCTGTCAGGACTTGAAACCACGACCTTCGGATCTGCAAGCGATAATTTAGCTGTTACCACGGCGACTCCCAATAACTTATATAACAAATGTTATTTTCTGATCTGTGATTTTAAAAAATAGTGAAATATAACAGTCTTTCAGTAGATATGTGTTGATATGCTGTTGCAGTTTTTTTTTATGGGGGGTCTCATATAATTGTTCACATATTGTTTTAATCATGTTTTTCTTCTAAAAGCAGTATACTAAAAAAAATGGCAGCAAAGAAGGGAACTGATTATTTAACCTGATAACACAAATAATCAAGTATAGACCAAATCTGGCATTTCACATTCCAGCAGCATTATCCTCTATGTGATTATCTGTTTTGGCCAGCAGTTTTCTGCAAAGATATACACGTTTAAAAATTGTGTTTAGATTTGTATGAATCATGCTTGCGTATGTTTTACATTTATAGTAGTCAGTTGTTTTTCAGCTCTGCACAAACTGCATCCTCCATCATCGTCTTTTCCTAGCCACCATGACGTTTGATGTGGTAAGAATATTTCAACTGTGTTGGAGAGGGCAGTTTGTGGAAGGCCAGGCAGGGGCCGACCTCGGTGAAGATAGATACAGGACATTAAAGATGCATTAGAAATGAAAGCACGGTTTGGAGGGTGGGGGAGGAAGCTTGCTAGAGAAAGGGATACTTTCAGGCCTGCCGTGAAGAGATTGACGTTCCGTAAAGGACTTGCTGATTGATGATGATGATGAGTTCTTTTTTACTGTGTTTTGAATTGTATGAAAGTTTTCATTAACCCTGTTGCCCCAGATAGCCTCGAACCTAGAAATTCCAACACTGACACATTCTCGCAAAGGTCGTGAAACCAGCATGTCTGTAGTGACCTGTTTTATTAAAGCATAGTTAATGTTAGTTCTTCTGTTTGTGACTGCGCAGCATTTAGGAGGCCTAGATATGAATGTGTTTACTAACAATATTTTTTTCAGGGGTTTTTCTTGTGACTCGAATGGCTTTTTAAAGCCCATGCTGACATCGCTATTTTCCTGTAGCCTCAGTGTTGGAGGTTATGGGGTCACATATCACACATGCATGACACAACTGATGCTAAATTTTAGACCTCAGGCAATGTATTCTATTTAATTATTCACTCTGTATTTTTTTTAAACTACTCTCCCTTTACATATCCTTATATACTTCAACTAAAATAGGTTTTAAAAAATTCATAACCAGTGTTATTTGCATTCGTAATTAAATTATAATGATCTTGTGCAAAATAGTTCAGTTTTACACTCAGGAACACTCCCATAAGTGACTATTTTTGTTCGGATAACCGAGCATGTGCATCACCATAAAATAATTTTCATTGCTACTTCAAAACTTCATTGAATATCTGTTTTCCTATGGTCTTAGGTGACCCCTGTGAAAGAATCGTTTGACCTCCGAAAGGGTCGCGACCCATGGGTTGAGAACCAATGGACTAGAACTTTCTACCAGAGTTTACAGGTGGTGGACACTAAGAAGAAGTAGTAGTTCCTATATGAACTAATTCCCCGTGTGGGTTCCGGGGCCCTGTTAAAGGGAAAACAAGATTAGACCCATTGCCTTCCCAAAAAGCATGTCGTAGGAGTCGACTAATTGGGAGTTTCCTTTAAAGACGGGGTGCATCTGCCTGAGAGGCAAGGAACCAGCAGTCGGCATACAAATGAATCAGATCTGTAAAACGGATGCACACGCAACACTCAGGTTCTGGAACAGGACTGCAGTCCAGAAGTGGATGAACAACTAGAACGTTTACATCTTTGCAGATGACCAGGCCTTGATAGCAGATACAGCCATGAAATTGCAACAACATCTAACATCCATGAATAAAGAATGTAAAACAAATAATATGAGAATCAACACTGAAAAGACAGAAGTAATGTCAATAGGAAAAAAGAAGACAGATCTAAACATAGCATTAGAATACAAAGGCATTAAACAGGCATCTGAGTTTAAATATCTGGGAACTACATTTACCGAAGATGGGAAATTGGATAAAGAAATTAACATTAGATGCAGTAAAGCAAACCAAGTATTGGGACAGCTAGCCACCCTCTTACAGCATAAGACAATCCCAATCAGCACAAAGAGACATCTTATTCAAAGCATATTTATTCCAACTCTGTGCTACCAGTGCCAGACATGGTAACTCACAACAAACCATAAAAGAAAATTAGTAACCATGGAAATGAGATGTCTGAGAAGGGTTGTAGGAGTGACCATAAGAGATAAGATCAGGAATGAGATCATAAGAGAACAAGTCGGCACAGAACCAATTCTGGATTGCATACAAAGACAGCAAGTGAAATGGTTTGCCCACTTAGAGAGAATGCCTTGTGACACCATACCATACAAAGCATACATGGAAAGAGAAGAAGGACGTAGAGCACGGGTAGACGAAGAACAAGATGGAAGGATAACATCAGAGAAACTACAACAGCACGTTGTGCCTATGGTCGAGGCAGCCAGAAGAGCTAGAAACAGAACCTTATATCTCCCTCGACACCCACAGCGGTAAAAGAGGAAGTGAAGAAGAAGAAGAACGCGAAGAAGAAGATATTAACTGATGTGTCTGTCTGTTGTTGTTACTTAAATGTCAAGTTGAAAGTTGGTAGTTTGTTGCAATTATTGTTTAAAATTATTATGATGCATTTTAACAGCTTGACCATCTTGATAATATAACTCTGTTTTTGTTTTTTGTTTTTTTTAGTTATGATTCAGATTATTGACAATGTCAGAATTGTCAGTTTTACTCCAGCTGTTTGCTGCCAATATACTGTCTTTATTCTCTGTAGATCTTTGACATCAATGGTTTTTTTGTTCTGGTTGTTTATTACCTCATGCTTCACACTGTCAGAGCTAGTGTATGGTCTGTGAAGTTTGTGTACAGGTCTGTTTTTATTTCCATAGGTCTTTATAACATTGTTCTGAGAATGTATTTAGCATTGTTAGTGCCTTTTCTCACTGTTGCAGACTGTTTTGTGTTGATTTTAACAAGATTGTGGAGAACTCACAATTCATCTGCAATATACTGCAAACTACTGAATGTAAACATTGTTTTGCAGAACCAGATTCTAAGTTGAATTGCAATATTTTCAAAAGGATTCACAGTGTAAACTGTTTTCCTCATTGCAAATTTTATGTTTTTTTTTGTTTTTAGTAATTTCTATTTTTAAATTTTGTGTGTGTTTTGTTTTCCTCTTCTCCTGATTATTCTCATTTACAGCTGATCCATTGCCTTCAATTTTTTTAAAAATTTATTGGGAGAAAAAAAAGGAGAGGAGTGAGGTTTCTTGCATACAGATTCAATCATCACCATCATGTGCCCTGCCAACCGGCCTAAGCGCTTATGCATCTCCACATATCACGATCCCTGGTTGCCTGAAACAGCTCGCTTGATGAAATCCCTCCATGCCATTGTTTAACCCATCCAGCTTCATCTCTCTTGGCCTGCCTCTACTAATAATATACATATTAAAATCTGGCGTTTTTTGAGTTAGAGGTAAGTGCTACACCTGTAAACAAAACCTACATGTTGCAATTCGCTTTGTTTTGTGAAGAATCACTTTCACTGCACACACATACTACAGACGAGTCTGGATAAGTAGAAGTTGCAGGGACCTAGGAAAATGCTTCCACTTATCAGAATTTCTACTTATCCAGACAGCACAAACAATAGAGAAAATTGCCGGGTTATAAGCTGGTCATTTCGACTGAACTGTTATTCGACTTATCAGAGTTCGACTTGAGTGGACTCGACTGTATCTATATAAGCCATTTCGTCAGTGAGCTACTCTTACATAACCTATGGCAAAATCCTAATCTGCACAGTGCACGGTGAATGCACTAGCCATGCAGACCTAAATCCTCAGGCTGAAAGAACAACCTGCCTACACCACATAAGTGATAAATACAGGCAGTAACTCTGCGTGTGTCTTTTATAAAGGCAGCATTTTTTAAAGGCGGTGTGAGGCAGATGAAACTAAATTGTATACTTTTGAATGTCTACGTTTTGGTATGGTATATGGTTTTTTTTATAAATTTTTGAAGACCAATCATCAAAACAATAATGTCAGACTGACTGTGCAGATAATGGTTTCTATGGAAACCAAGATAAACAGCTACCATATTGGATTTCTTAGGAATGGTCTACAGTTATCATTTTTATATGTACAGGCTCAATTTGTGTGTGTGTGTGTGTGTGTGTGTATATATATATATATGTCAGCTTCTGTGACTAAGGTATTGCGAATGCACTTTGTAACGCCGAGGTACCGGGTTCGATCCCAGCTGTGGACGATTTGTCTTGTGTTGGTTTCAACAATGGTACCAAGAGCTGATCGTTCAGAAAGCAATGACAAACTTCTGAACGTAAAAATTTGCCCAGAAAAACTACAACAGCCAAAAAAAATGCTGGGGTTGGTTCTGCAGCGTCCTGTAAAGGATGCACAACTAACATTAACATATATATATGTATATATGTATATACACTATTCGTATTCGGCGGAATAGTTGGTCTCGTATACAAAATCACTATTAAGTACAGCCCTAGTTTAAATTGCATCGAACGAGCGACCGAGCGAACGATGGTTTTGAAAGAGGTGGGAGTGGTGACCACTGGAAAGATCTGTGGAAGGAGGGATAGAGGAAGACAACGATAGAAGATTCTTGACAGTCTTTTTGCATGACATGTAGGTGTGTCAGCACACGAACTAATACATGCTGCAAGAGATCACAGATTGTGATGGGGCATAATCGCTAAAGCCAGTCGACAAGGCACCTGATGATGATGATATACTATTCATATTCGTATTCGGCCAAATAGTTGGTCACACCATTCGTATTCGCCCAAATAGTGAAAATCACTATTCGGTACAGCCCTAATATATATACATTTATATATATACACATACATAAATATGTATATATATATATATATATATATATATATATATATATATATATATATATATATATATATATATATATATATATATATATATATATATATATATATATACACACACACACACACACACACACACATTTGTTTTTGTTTTTTTAAATTTATTTATTTTGTAATTATTTATATGACTAAAATGTAATTTGTATTTTGTCACATTTTGCTTTGATTTGGGAATGTGATTATAACATAAATTATACTATGAAAAATTTGACAATCTTACTAACATTGTGTCAGTAACATGCTGGATATATTGTTTCCTTAGGGTGCAGTCATTGGCTATTCTTCTCAGTTTTATCTTTAGGGGAAACATTTTCAGAAAAACACAGGCATTCTTTACTCTTTGAGGTGATTATTTTAGTCCTAGTAATAAACTGCTTGTCCTAGCCACACAGCTCTCTGGGGCTGTTTATGTGCAGGAGGTTTTTCACCGTCAGGTAGTTTACAGAGATTCACATTTTCAGTTTACTTAGGGGCCAACAATTTATAAAATGGACATTGTCACAGGCCAAAGGCCCTTGCCTCACTATAGAAAGATCATTACTTCAGTACAACTAGCAGCAATCCATGGGCTTGGATACATACATATTCATTAAGTAAGTATGATGTAGGAGTAATAGTTGCAACAGAATTGCTAACAACATCAACCATATGTTTGTGGGAGCCAAGATAGCGCAGCAGCTTAATGCTGACCAGCCGACCAGAAGGTCTTGAGTTCGAATCAGCGCTGGGTGGGTTTGGCAAAAAATTTACTTTGGGGAAATTTTGTTGTAGCCTAAAATCAGTGCCAGGAAATATTCTGGGAGGTCAGAGTGGTTCAAATGAAATTTACCACACAATCTATCAAGTGCTAACAAAGTAAAGTCCCTCAACACACTGATAGCACACTAGGCATATAAAGCTGGACCACCTTTACATCCCATAACTAAACCCGGTACACATTTAGGGCTGGTTCAAACTTTAAGCCGAAGTCCTCTTTGTAAAAAATCTGGCACCATGCAGATTTGTACTCACAACCTTCAGATCCTCAGGTGAGCCTCTAGCACGATCAAAGTGCTAAATGGTCTATTAAAAAAAAATGAACCTTAAAAAAAGCTTATACAAATATGTAGTATCATGTAACTGTTACATTTCAAAATGTGTACGTGTTCTTTTAATTTTTGTACTTTGTCTGTTGGCCACAAATTATGTTCCTGACATACTTGCTTCCTATTTATGCCTTATTCACATGTAAATTAGTGCATGTTTATTTTTTTATTGTAGCCTTTTTTTTCCTTTCAAATTGCTGTTTATACTTTATGAGACCATGGTTTAATATATAAAGCCAGGAATTTAAAGTCATTTTTGGAGATGTGCGTTCTGGATTACTTAGATTTTTCCTATGTTTTTATGTTCTGTTGTTCTCTGTTTGAAGTGAATTTTAAGATGTGTGATATTTCTTATATTATTTTATGAACTGTTAACATACTGGGATGTTTTTGTTGAGTTTTTTTTTAATGTTAACATATGGATTCTTCATCAAATAGTTTTTATATTTGATGTGAGAAACAAATACCCTTATATTTAAGTTTTAGTTTATGTGAGAAAACTCCCTGATATTTAAGATATATTCTGTGTAAGAAAACTTCCATATTCATGTAGGGTATATCCTATATGAGAAAACTCCCGTATATTTCAGTTATAATTTTTATGGTAAAACTCCCAAATATTTAAGGTATATTCTGTGTTGGAAAATTTCTGTATATTTAAGGTATAATCTATACGAGACAGTTCTTATATATTTAAGTTATATTATGTGTGAGAAAGCTTTCATACACATAAAGTATAGTTTGTATGAGACAACTCCCATATATTTGAGATGTGAGTGTGAAAATTTCTGTATATTTAAGGTATAATCTGTTGTGAGAAAACTCCTATATATTTAAGTTATATTCTATGTGAGAAAACTTCCATATAAATAAAGTGAAATCTGTACGAGAAAACTCCCATATATTTCTGTGTGAGAAAACTCAAATATGTAAATTTTAATTATAGGTAAAACTCTCATATATATTATATGTTCTGTGAGAAAAACTTCCTCATATATATATGTATATATATATATATATATATATATATATATATATATATATATATATATATATATATATATATATATATATATATATATATATATATATATATATATGTGTGTGTGTGTGTGTGTGTGTGTAGGTATAATATGCATACAAATTCTCATTTACTTAATGCATATACTATGTATAAAATCAATCTTCATATTTTGAAAGTATTTATAAACATGGAAATAATTATATGTGTAGTAGAGTATATATTCTTTATTTAACAACAGACAAAGTATGTGCTATATATATATATATATATATATATATATATATATATATATATATATATATATATATATATATATATATATATATATATATATATATATATATATATATATATATAGTTGTGTACATATGCACTAGTTTGGCATTTCAAATTTCATTGAAAGAAGATGTATTCTGATAAAATGAAAGGCTCTGTCTGGTATATGCAATGAATGTACTGAGATATACAGAAAATCTTTTAAAAAACAACATAATTAAAGTGTGAGCTTCGAAGGCAAAATACTGTGGATAACTAAGACAGTTATAATAACTGTTGTGCCTTAAAGAGTACTTGATTATGCAAAAGCTTGAAAAATTGTCAAAACATGCTATTTTTCATATTTTTGTGTAACTTTCAGTTTTGTGTTTTGTAATTACATGTTTGAAGTATATATGTGATTTTGACATTCTTGATATTTTGAACACGTAAATAAACAGCGGGGGGGGGGGGGGGGGGGGGGGGGGGGGGGGGGGGGGGGGGGTCCCTGAGGCCATAGAAACATTGTATATATAATAAGTAAACAGACAACATATTGCTCAGCACTTATAGAAAGAAGTAAAAGGATAGAAGGACACACCAGCTCATTCTTTCCTTTCTCTTTCTCCTTCCTTCTTATTTGTAATTCTTCTTCTTCTTCTTTGTAGTTCTCCTTCTCCTTCTGCATTTTCTTCTTCAGCTACTGCTGCTGCTACTCTTTTTTCTACTTCCTCTTCTTTAATTAGCTGCCTTTTATGATAGGCTTATTAAGTGGGTATAGAGAAATCTGGTGATCTCTCTGGCAAACCTCTACACCCCAAGGTAGAAAAGGAGCGACTAAGTAAGTAAGTACTTATTAAGTGGCAGTGAGTCACTTATTTTTTTACACCGTAAATTAACTATTTGTAAAATTATGAAGCAGTAACATTTTTGTGTTTTAATGTGTGATTGTGTTAAAGTAGAAAATATATTTTGTGATGATACTTATTTGCTTCTGTATTACTGTATGTCTGGAATCGTGGGCATTGAATTAAAAAAAAAAAAATAACCTTTGACCCACAAGTTATTATTCCTACCTCATCCTGGAGAAAACTAGAAATGCAATCAAGCCTGGACAAATTTCCAGTGGATGATTTGGGTTATCTTCACGGCAACTCCGGACATGTCCATGGGTGCTAAAGTTTCATCTTCAACATATACATCAGCATCCCACGGTTGATAGTCCTAGTGGATATGCCTGGACTTGGTTGGGGTCTTTTGCTGTATTTGGAGATAAGGGCAAAAAAAAGGAATGTTAGAAGAACATGAATAAAAAGAAGAAGATGAAAGTTACTATTTCAGTCTCTTTTGACAGAAGCCTGCCTGTCAAGTATCACATGGAAGAGATGAGTTAAAGTTGAGGGCAGCAGTCAGTGAGTTGAAGGTCATTGCATGAGTGGACAAGGAACAAAGAATGCTCTACACACTCCACCAGCAGCTGATTATTTTGGTATTGGACTATAGTCTGGGACTGCTCACATGATCTCACAGTAAAATATAGAAGCTGAAGTAAAGTAAAGTACAGTAAAGATCTCTTTTCACGCCTTTAGGCGAATCAGGTATATGGGAAGAGTTCCATATTCTTACAGACCATCGGCACTATGTGGGTAATGTGGTCAGCATTACGCCGACCGTCTTTACTTACCCAGGACAGCCATCCTGTTATCCATTTTAGGCTGGGTCGACCTGCGACACTCCATACCATGATAAAAATCCACGCAGCGAGCAGTGGATTTTGATCGCAGTACGTTGGTCGGACTCGCAATGCCTAAGCAACGGATGCCGCCATAGAAGCTGAAACGCATAAAATGGAGCCATGAGGCCAGTGCTGGATTTAAAACAGCAAAATTCACTACGAAAACAATTTATGAACATGAATTAGACAGAAGTAACAAAAATGACAAACTTAAGTCTAACAGCAGAAATAACACTTGGCTGGGAGTGCAGGGATTAGCCAGCAGGCACTGCAGAATCAGAAATTTAACAGTAGATTCGTGATAATTCCCACCCAGGTGATGTGATTGTCTGTCCACAGGGCTCTGTGTTGAGAGGCAAAAGAAGTACATTGGGGGTTCATTGCGAAAGCGAACGGCCGACACTTAGTTCAAAAAACGCTTATGATACTCTTATGTCCGTTGCAGAAGTCATGCTCCACTTAAAAATTCTGTAACAAAGTAACCGTTTGATGTAACTTATTGAAATTCGGCACACAACCTGTTAATTAATTATCATATCCTTGTAAAAAAAAAGTAAGGACCCCTTTCCACGCCTTTAGGTGTGTACGGCATATAGGGCTAGACCTATATTTTTATAGACCAACGGCACAAGATGGGTGATGTGGTCACCATCACGCCGGCCGCCTTTACTTCCCGGGACTGCACCCGGTACCCACTAAAGGCTGGGCCGACGACATGGGAGCCAAGGTCATTTTTGAAAATAGTCCGTCTGAGCCAGGGAGCGAACCCACGACCTCGACGAATTCGCGGCGAGCCTCTAGCCGCTCGGCCACGGCGACTCCCTCATATCCTTGTAAGACTTTTACAAAAAAAAAAAAGTGTAAACATGCATGTTTTTCATTTTGCTTTATTTGCGGTATATGAAAAAAAAAAAAAAATGGATTTAAAGCATACAGTTAATTGAATAACCGGAACTTGTCAAAACATCAGATTGCACACGTGACATAGGCCTTTACCTCTCAGGTGGTCATTTCCAGTGTATGACTCCTGTGAGTGGCGGACTTTTTCATTGTATGCGGGAGAAGCTATCAAAATTATCACGACACATCACTGCACATGTAAACTGATCTTTACGCACGTGTCAATTGTAGAATATTCTTTTTTTTAAGAGTGCACAGTTTATTAGTCAAGCAAAGATCAAAGAAATTCGCTGGATTGAAAAAAAAAACATCAGCACCTGTGCAACTGTAAAGTCTAAAGTCAAAAGGACATGGGGAATCGAAGGGCCACATGCACAAATTCGTGTTGATCCATACAGAAGTTTTCGAGATATTGGTTACAGTGTGAGGGCACTAGTTTTTAAACACACTATGCAACATCACAGCTTGAGGTTGGAGGTGGAGGCATTCAGGACTTTTCTGCACCAATGGGTGGTGCATTTATGCATGTAGAAGTAGACAAATATGGTCAGTGCCCTTTGGGAACAGTAAACAATGCGGACGCTGAGATAATTATGGCCTGGAGAGAATGGTACAGCTTTGAGTGAACAGGGCATCTGATCGACACTCTATACTTAGAGGAGAGGCCAATTCAAACTGCCACTGGCGACATCAGAACTGGAACTCTTCACTGGCTTCTGAAGATGAGGACGGAGCGTTTATGTGAATATCCCGAGTGCTGTGACGTCGATTTTTAATTCAACAATCAGCACACATACAAAAGATAGGAAGAAACGCCCAGGTTTAACCCCAGAACGAGACATTAAACTTAGATATCTTTCACAGTACAGAGACTCATTGACCAACACTTATAGATGTGGAACACTAAAGCAAACACGCACACACACGGAGAGAGAGAGAGAGAGAGAGAGAGAGAGAGAGAGAGAGAGAGAGAGGTGATATATTCCCTAGAAGAAACCATTTGACGTAAAACTATGGGACACCTATGGAGACCTCAAGTTAAAGCTCCCCCAAAAATAATTAATTAAACAACACTTTGTTGGCCACATTCTCCTCAACATTTGTTGCATGTGGACAGGATGTTGGTAAAGTGGCTAAAAAATCATCACCATCATCAATCAAGTGCGGTCTCCTCAGTGAAAGTTGGCTTCAAGGATCTCTAACACGGTCTGACTCGTGTCTTAGTTGTACACTCTCTCAGACTTCTGTTTGCCCAACTCTTGATGTTGACCTCCAACTTTTATCGTTGTCTACCTCTTGCTCTTTTGCATCGACCCTTCGCTCCAGTATGGTTTTTGACCGTGTTGTATCTTTTAATGTGACCAAAATATTTCAGCTGTCTCTTTTTCAGTAATTCTTTTTTTAATTCAGTCTTTCATTCAGTCTTTCTACAACCTCTCCGTTTGATTTTTTTTTGTTTCTGTGAAATACCTCATATTCTTCTTTATATCAACATTTCCAGAGACTTAATTCAATTTTATAATTACTTGTTCATTGTCCATGTTGCTGCACCATACAGCAGGGATGAGTATATATAACATTTGACGATTCGTATTTTCATGTACTTTTTAAAAAATCTCTTTAGATGTCAATAATTTCCGCATCATATTGAAGAAAGTTTTTGCCATTCGTTGATTTCTTTTTTATCTGTGTTTTCTTCTACCATCATCTGCAAAAGCGCCCCCACCCCCACCACCACGTTTTCTTTTTCCAAAACAAACAAAAAACGCGGTGTAGGCTTAGGTCCGTCGGCTCTGTGGCTAAGTCGATGCGAACGCTTCGTAATGCAGGGATGCCGGGTTCGATCCCAGCTGCGGGCCATGTGCCTTGCGTTGGTTTCAACAGTGGTATCAAGAAAGTAGACCGTTCAGAAAGCAATGGCAAACTACTGGACGTAAATGTGCCTAGAGAAACCACACAACAGCCAGGGGTTGTTTGGGTTGGTTCTGCAACGTCCTGTAAAGGATACAAAACAACCTAGGCTTTAGGTCCTTTAGTCAAATTGATTTTTCTCTTATGACCTCATTTCTGATTTTGTCTTTTATTCACTCATAGAGACCTTCTCAGATATCTCAATTCTACAGTTACTATTTTTTTTTTTTTTTGTGGTCTGGGATGTTTCTCTCTGCTGATTGGGATTGTCTTATGCTGTAAGAGAAGGGTTAGCTGTCAAAATACTTGGTTTGTTTTTCTGCGTCTGATGTTAATTTCTTCATCCATTTCCCACAGTTGAATGTTGAATTAAGAATCGACATCATAGCACTTGGGACACCCCTATATGCGCTCTGTCCCCATCTTCAGCAGCAAATGAAGAGTTTTAATTCCGATGGCACCAGTAACTGTCTCGCCCTTCCCCTGAGTGTTGAGCGTCTGCCAGATCCCCTGGTAACTCCTCGCAGCGCCATTTTCCCCAGACCGTAATGATAGGTCCTGAGTGCAGGGACTGGCCAGCTGGTGCTTCAGAATCAGAAGTTAGCAGGGAATCTGGCCGACGCTCAACAGTCAGGGGAAGAATGAGACGGATATACAATCAGACGGTTACTGGGAACTGGAACTTTTCGCTTGCTGCTGAAGATGGGGACTGAGCACTTATTGGAGTGTCCCGAGTGCTTTGATGTAAATTCTTAATTCAACATTCAACATGCAGTCACGACCTAAAATTCGGACCCCAGTTCAGTATATCAATGCATAAAATGCACACCACAAACAAATCTCTCCATTTGTTACCGTTGTGCGTACAGAAACGAATTCAATTGTGTGTGTTGGCAGAATGTGACGTCAAGGTAGAAGGATAGTAACGCTGTAGCTGGCGAACAATGGTGTAGTGAATCCCACTTTTCTTTTCGTTTTTTCAGTTAGTAGTTACTCGAGCGGTAAGTCATCTATATTATTTGCCAAAGAGAATCGTAAAAAAAAATTTAACATGTACGGACGTTATGATAACCATCATCTAGGGGCGCCAGGAATCTTCGAGCTATAGCACCCAAAATTTTATTAGGGGGAGGGGACACATGCATCTACATTGTGTGGGGGCGGGGTCTTTGTGATTATCCCAGTGACATTACATCTCTTTGGTGCAGTAAAGTTGTTTCCCTTGCGGTTTTCGGAGCTCATTTTAGGGGGCCTTAAAAGATTAGAGCCACCCCCTTACCCCCCCCCCCACCCCCCAAAAAAAATCATGTCGTAGAAGTGGACGAATTAGGGGTATTTCCTTGCGGTATCTCACGAGAAGCGGAATTAACAGTGTGCGGATCCGTGCATCTGCACGAGAAGCGAGGAATTAACAGTCTGCAAACAAACAAGTCAGATCCGTAAAATGCACGTACTCTGGCTCTTGCCAGGGGCCGCAATGTAGCCCGGCCATAAATATGGTCTAATCGCTGAACGCGGTTTCTGGGACCTCTCCACGGGTGTTCCTCATCCACATGGTGACATTTTGTGTCTTCGCGTGTTTATTGTTTGTGTGATGTCCTGGTGGGGTAAAAGAAGATAGATAGAGATAAACAGAAAAAATAAAATGCCCGAAAATTTCGGGAAAGTTCAATGTTCTAGGGTTTAAGGTTAGGATGATTGTCAGCCTCGACCGCTTCAGAGACACCGAATAACCCTAACCCTAACCCAAAGCACTCCTAGAATGTTGGTTTTTTCCCGGTGAGTTCCCGGATTTGTCTTTGTTTGGTGTGATTTAAAAAAAAAGTACCGCAACATCTAAATTCGTAATATGTGTAAATGGCCACGAACTAGAAATGCAGTTCATCATCGATGGGAGCAACAGTTAAAACAGAAAACAACAGATCAGTAGTTGCACACGCAATTAATCGCATAAGGTACACGTTCTCTGACACGAGACGACACGCCATTTTCTGAGTCTGCAGTTTACAACACAGACCATATTTTTCATGAGATTCTAGAGGTTGAGATACTTTATTTTCACATCCAATACTGCTGCTGGGGTGTGAAACGTTAGGCCTTTACACTGAGCCGTTTTTGTCCTTTTACGGTGGCCTCTCCTTCTTAGACGATTCCCATACAATTTTAAACATTAAATGCTACAAATTAAAAAAGTTGGTCGACCACGTAGCTGTATATGTAGGTAAAAATCTGTCCACCTTCTGGGAAATGAGCCTGGATTGCTGAAAGAGCATTAATCTGTCACCTCGCTCATTCCTCGCGCATAGCAACGAGTAAATCGGTTATCTTTTATTGCTATTGTTTGCACTGGTGTCTCCTAGTATCACTTGTCACTGTTATTTGCGATCTGCGCTAGGCTAATGTCACATCTAACGCATTCTAGCACGCACGCACACGCACGCACACACAAACACCCCTACGCTATTTATTGTTGATGCAGTTGTTGATTTTTCAATTTGTATTTGGAAAACGCGATGAGAGAAACACTAGAAAAACATAAAACATCCATATCCATTGGCGGAAGACCACTATATAGTTTACGTTTCGCAGCGGACATTAATTTCATGGTCGGTTGTGAAGCAGAACTCCAAGAGCTCACTATAAAATTAGAGACAGTAAATATGGCATTGAAAATGATGCCAGAAAAAAAAAAATTTAGATTTTGGTAAATAGTCACAATAGTCAAGTATCTACCAACATACAGATTTCGAAAAAAAGGGGGGGGGGGGTGTGGAACAGAAGAAGTTGAAGCCTTTCAATTTCTCAGCTTCCGCATATGCAACGATGGCAGCGGTACCAAAGAGATCAAGACAAGACTTGGTGTGACAACTATCGCAATGACGCAGCCGAATACAATGCGGAAGAGCAAAATCAACTTGCCAGTTAAGGTCAATATTGATAAATCACTGGTATTGTCCGTTCGGTTAGCGGGGTAGGGGTAACCCCTATCAAAGGAGATGTAACACACAACCTTTCCTCTATTAGTCTACGGGACACCCTAAGCCCTAAGGCAAGGCAGGGTACCCGTTTATCCCCCCAGTCAGGATTACGTGAAGCCATGGAAAGCAGGTGGTGGATGGAGTGTGATAGCAGCCGACAAATTGTTGTCGGTTATAGCCATGCACTCTGCGGCGACTAGCAGATGGTCTGATCAATAGAGACAACGGCTATGGCCAAAGACTAGTACAGTCTCTGCCCAGAAGGAAAGCAATGGCAAACTACCTTCTGCAAAACTTGCCAAGAAACCATAACAGTCATGAAAGAAGACATACTAAGAAAGAGTTCTTATTTTCTGTGTAAAATTCAATTAACTTGCCACCAGTATCATTTCTATTTCCCAATCCAAAATTTTCGATAGTCAACACATTTTTGAAACAACACCCATGAAGACTCTTCCCGTGGAAGTCTCCGGACAGTTTTACCAAAAATCAGATAGATAATATTTTAATACAAAGAAGACGGAGATCAAGCATAACATCAGCAAAAACCCTATGAAGAGCAGACTGCGATACAGATCATCAGTTATTAGAAGCAGGTCTGAAATTAAAACTCAAAAAGCTTACCCGAAGACCTAGGCCATTTCGTTTTGATCTCACAAAAAATACCAGATGCTTACAACGTAGAAGTGAAGAGTCGTTTTGGGGTCTTGATGTCTGTACAAGAGGAAATGACACCTGATGAGCTGGCAGTACAAGCTAGAGATATATCTTGATAACAGCAGCCAAAGATTTAGTTCCGACTAGGACTAAGCAATATCACCAGGACATCACAATAAGCGATAAACACCTGATGACATTAGGATGAGGATCACCAGGAGACAGGTCTTAGAAACCCCGTGAACGCATAGATTAAGGTCCCCGGCAACAGCCAAGGTGGGGCTTTAAAACAACTATTAAAAAAAAAAAAAAATTCACCCGACACTGAGACGCGTTATGCAGGTATTGAATATGTATGTTGTTAAATATAGATGATCCAGTTTGTTAAGAAACATGGTTTACAACTGGAAAATACAACGGCGATTTACACTTGCTTTCTATCTCAGAATTAGAAACAAAGCCATATATTAATGAAACAATGCAATGTAATAAACAGATAAACATAATTCGGGCGTAAGCTATATGCTGGTAAGAGAAACAATTAAACTAATCAATAGCGCTGAAAGTTCACCAGTAACTCCCGCAGTTGTGGAAAGCACACTACATTAAACAAAGACCAAAAGCGCTGCGACCAAAGAAAGACCATTATCTTATTCTTTTCTTCTGTCAATTCCCCTCTCCCAATGGGACATTTAAACTAAAAGGCGCCCTATCCGTTACCATCACGTGCATATCACTCCATGTCCTGGTCGTTATATAAACGTAATTTTTTTTTCTCCGTTAAACTGTTTTTGGCGCTCTTTCCTGAATTCTTCAAGCCTGTGGTGTCTAGTGAAACATTTTTGGTCTTATTATTAGCAGGTACTCTCCAAGTGAGTGGAAGCCGCGGTGATGTAGCGGCTAGTCGCTCACCTGCAGATCAGAAGGTCGTGGGTTCAAATCCCAACAAAGCCGGACATAAAAAAAAATATTACATTTCTCTCAGCTCTACTTACCCTTTCAATAGGTACCGGGTAAAGTCCTTGGAAGTAAAGGTTGCCCGCGTTATGCTGTCATTGCCGACCAAGTGTCGATTGATTTATAAAATATAAGTCCTAAATCCATTTGCCCAATATGCCTAAAGGCGTGAAAAAAAAGCTACTTTGCTTTTATTTTACTCTTTTTATGTAAGTAAGTTAGGTAAGTAAGAAATGTATCATTTCAAAATGATAAGGAGCACTAGATGAGATTATTGATGGCGTTTTGTCATGGTGCAGGAAGGTATCAATCAGCAAACGAAGTGGTGAGTGTAGTTTGAGATAATAAGATTTGGAGAACCATGATGGCCCATGTCGATCGGTGAGGTTTATACAATGCTGGGAACCGAGTATCCATCCAAATAAACGGTCAGTTTGCAATGTTCCGACTAGTTAACCATGATGCAACAATCCAGCTCAAGAAGAAGAAGAAGAAGAAGAAGAAGAAGAAGAAGAAGAAGAAGAAGAAGAAGAAGAAGAAGAAGAAGAAGCAGAAGAAGACGAAGCAGAAAAAGAAGAAGAAAAATAAGAAGAGAAGAAGAAGGCATAGACGAAGAAGAAGAAGAAAAAAAAAGAAGCCATAGACGAAGAAAAAGAAGAGGAAGAAGAGGGAGAAGAAGAAGAAGAAGAAGAAGAAGAAGAAGAAGAAGAAGAAGAAGAAGAAGAAGAAGAAGAAGAAGAAGAAGAAGAAGAAGAAGAAAAAGAAGAAAAAGAAGAAGAAGAAGAAAAATAAAAAGAATAAGAACAAGACGGGGGAGGAGGAGGAGGAGGTGGGAGATAAAGAAAAAAATAAAAAAGAATACACAAGAGAAAATTTATATTAGATGTGTAGTTGCAAACATCATTATCATCATTGGATAGCTAGTCCTTTGCAGAACATCGCACTCGTCTCGGTCTGAAAAGGTCACTTGATCATCTATATCGCGCCAGCTCTACCGCCTCATGCACTTTTATTCCCAAGGAGTCAGTTATATCCCGTACCATGCTGGCCTGCCCCTGCCTCTCCTTCCTGGCACCATGCCTTCTGCTATCCCCCTCCCCCTTCCTCCCACAAATCCGCTTGATTTAGATAAAATATTTCAGTTTTTGAGACAAGATGCTATTTATTAGCCAAATGTCCTTGATGTTAAGATCTTTTAGAAAACTTTCGACAGGTGAATGTAACAGGTTTATCATTATTACTTATGAAAGCTGGACATTTAGATACTTTAGAATCACAACATCTATACGTTGACGTTTTGCATTGTTTCCCCAGATGTATAATTAGATTCTAGGAAACCTATAAGCAACAAACAAGACGCCCAGACTCCACGATAGCCGCCATGTCTGACTATAGGACAGAAGTCAGGCTCGACAAAGAGCCAAAGAAGCTCAGTGAAACAAAACATGACGTTGAGTCGGACCCAAAGTCCGTGTTAAGCACTGTGTGCTCCAGCAAGGAAAGTGACCGGCTGGATGAAAGCAACTCTGTTCCTTGTCAGGCATGCAGGCAGTTGGAGCTCAAGAGTCTGGAGCTTAAAAAGCAGCGCGAGGATCTCAAAAGATCGCTGCTCTTGCACTTAAGACACCATCATGAAACCAAAAAATCCCGTAAAGGCAACACTGTGAAAAACGAAGTTGTCCAGGAACCCAGCCAAGGTGATGCTCCGAACGTCGTTAAAGATCATAATTTACGTTTAATATCTGAACGCTCACTCTGCGACCGTATGGCAAGCGTCAAGAAGCAATTTAGCACACCACAGCCGCCAGAACCCTTAGTGAAACGTCTCAAAGGTGATCTAGCCAAGTCAATTGGTCGGAAAATCGACGGTTGCAACTTAAATTTTCTAAAACCAGATTCAGGAGATAACCTTTTATAAGGATTTCGAGGGCCACTCACATACAGCAAGTATACTCACGCGCGTAGCCAATGAAGATTGTCACAACCAATGAAGATTGTCACAGCCAATGAAGATTGCCACAACCAATGAAGATTGCCACAACCAATGAAGATTGTCACAGCCAATGAAGATTATCACAGCCAATGAAGATTGTCACAGCCAATGAAGATTGTCACAGCCAATGAAGATTGTCACGGCCAATGAAGATTGTCGCAGCCAATGAAGATTGCCGCATCCAAAAAAGATTGTCACAGCCAATGAAGTATATCAAATCTAGTGAAAATTATCACATGCATTCGATCAAATGCCGTAAACTATAAATTACTTACTTAGTCGCTCCTCTTCTACCTTGGGGTGTAGAGGTTTGCCAGAGAGATCGCCAGACGTCTCTATCAGCAGTTTTCTTTCCGGCTTTGTTCCATTCCAGTCCTCTGTCAGTCAGGGACTGTCGGATGTTGTCTTTCCAGCGCACCCTGGGTCGTCCCGGAGGTCTGGTTCCCTGGTTCTTAGCCTCCAATGCCTGCCATGGTGGCCGATTTTCTGCATACATGTCCAAACCATCGTAACTGTGACTGATCCATTTTGGTTTGTAAGGACTGGGTATCAAGATCTTGACGTATCGTCTGATTGCGGACTTTGTCCCTTCTTGTCACTTGGACCACATTTCTCAGATATCTCATTTCCGAGGCCTGCAGCTTGCTTATGTGAGCTGTTGTCATTGCACATGACTCACACCCATGTAAACTATAAATACTTGTCTAATATCCATCGTGAGATCGTATTTTCAAACACCCCACACCAGTCCTTTTCTTACCTTGTAATATCTTGTGTAGGTTACCTCATTGTGTTATCTATTGTAGTTAAGTGATTTATAGCACACGCAGCGCTTTGCATTTTGCAGATTTTTACGGTTTTCGATCAGTTGCCGTGAACTATAATTAATTATTTGAAATTTACTTTGACATCTCTTATTTGCTTATACCTGTGGCCATTTTGTAACACTGAAGATGGTTACCGTCAGTTACATTAAGAGGGGTGTGTGTGTGTGGGGGGGGGGGGGGGGAGGGGGGGGGCTAGGGGATTACATGTGGTCTCCACGTACACTCAAGCGCACATAGCTACTAAATATTGTATCAGACCTTTACTTAAACACTGCAGTTTTAATTACATTTTAAACATTCACCTTAAGATCTTTGCTTACATACGTGGTCGTTTTGTTAAATTGTAGGCTGCTAACGGTATGTTACCACTATATGTAAACCTATTGTACGTAAGTGATTTATACTACAGTCAACCCATGTAAATAAATAATGGTTGTTATAGATTTTCAATCAATCAATGAGGACTATCAATACTTTTTAATATTTAAATTAAGATCCTATTATTACTGACACCTGTGGTCCATTTGTTAAAAGGTAGCTACCCGTGGGTCACTTTTTTTGTTTTTGTTTACTTTTAAAATGTCACCCTCTGTATGTCTGTGACTTTACATACACCCAGTGCACATAACATGAAGTTTGTCACTGAGGTTCGGTCAATGGAAAACTAGAATAACTTAGTTAATATTGACTTGGGTATATTATCTTATATTCGGGTCCTTTGACTACCTCGCAGAAGTCTACTGGGATTCGCCTGTTTGTTTTGTTAATAGTTTAAATGATTTCCGATTAATTTTTTTTTTCAAAGTAAACAACTTACCTCACGAAATGTGTCAAAATGTATCAGTAAATGTCAATCAGGCGTTTTTAGCTAGTCAATGCACCATGCATACCGACCTTGTATAGCTGTGCAATCTAAGACTAATTATCATGCCGTGTTTCATTTATGTGTGTATTTGATGACGTTCTGCCCATTTACAAAATAAACTGTTTCCCCCAGTGCACTACATTTTCGTATTCTTATTCTTAAAATTGTTAATAATTTCCAAGTTGAGGTAAATTTAGTTAAAAAACATTGTAGCACTCTTGGCATTCGCATAGGTGCTCTTTCCCCATCTTTAGCGGCCAGGGCAGAGTCCTAAACCAAATGTGCCAATTACACTGTGACTGCATACCTGTGTTGTATTATTTTTTTAAGCGTTGGTTTAATGAATTGTTCACTGGCATCATGAGATCTAATTGACTGAAATGGCTGGGACATATTTATCAAATGTCAGAGACAGTGAGATAAAAACTGTATACACAAGGGAAATGAATGGTCGTAGACCACGAGGCAAACCAAGAAGACAATGGAAAGAGAATGTGCAGTTATACCTGCAAACACTTGGTGTCACCAACTGGAAAGAGAAGGCCAACCAGAGAGATGAGTAGAGGCGGGTGATATCCGCTGCAATCAACCTCAAGGGCTCGGAATGCTGAAAAAGAAGAAGATCAATCAGTAAAGTAACTTTACTCGTCTTTGGCCTTTGGTTTTGCCTTTATTTCCTTTTTTACCAATTCATGTGTCGATAGAAATATAACGTGTCCTTTAGTTCTCTATTTATTCTTTGTAGTGATAATAAATGAAATGCTGGCTTGCTATGTCTGTCGCAACTTCTCGAGAGGCTCAGTGGCCATGATGTTTTGGGGTGATCGGAATTATCTCTATGACTACCGCAGCGTCCCTGTGGCCCAAGGCCACATACGAGTACTTCGCACAAACCCTAGCAACACCCCAGCTACCACCTCTTACAGCGTGGATGTGGGGTTGGTCCTTGTACTTATATTTGGATAGAGAAATCTGCATTTGATGGCAGATGCGGCCCAACATGACGCTGATCGCATTTATTGCCCTTGACATTGCCTGTTACCCATTTTAGTTGGATTAACTTTGAAATGAAGGTCTTCTTAGAAAGAAACGAATGCAAGTCAATGCAAATTGGACTTTCGGGCAGACAGGTGAGCGATTAGCCATCACGCTACCCGCAGCTCTTGTGAAACGTTGAGTATCTGCAAGATTCCCTAGTGACTACCCGCGGCTCTTGTGAAACATTGAGTATCTGCAAGATTCCCTAGTCACTACCCGCGGCTCTCTTGAAACATTGAGTATCTGCAAGATTCCCTAGTGACTACCCGCGGCTCTTGTGAAACATTGAGTATCTGCAAGATTCCCTAGTCCCTACCCTCGGCTCTGTTGAAACATTGAGTATCTGCAAGATTCCCTAGTGACTACCCGCGAGTAGTGTATAAGTCGTTTACGACGCGCATTTGGCCTAAGCCTCCTTCTTTATTCTTAGTAAAAGATGGCGGCCAAATCTGCCTGGTCTCTCTGGGAGGCTGTTCTTTATCCTTAGTAAATATCGATCGGGACAGCCTCCCTCTTTATCCTTAGTAAATATCGATCGCGAGGCTGATGACAGCACACGTGACGGGTTTCACGGGAAAGACATATGGTGCATAAATCGATATGTTGTCTCAATAGCAACTGATTATTCATTGTCGGTATGTTGGGGTGTGGGTATTTTCTTCGGGGAAAGGCAAATATTTCTTTAGTGCAGGACTAGATGTTGGCTAAAGTGGCGGATATTTAAAAACCTAATACAAAGCGCCCTAAGAAATCGATACTTTGTAGGCATTATTATCTTCATAACTGCAGGTCACAGGTGGCGTTATATAAAATGGGGCAGGCAGGGAGGGGGCGACAGGGCGACTAATAGAGTCGGTGCGGGCTTATGATTTCTGTAATAGACAAAATTAGTAGTTGTTTGTTAGCGGGGATATATATATGTTACAATAATTTAGGGGATATGAAAATAGACATAGGCAGCAGTGACAGGTGGCAGAGGGGAGCCATTTTAGGGTTAAGGTAAAGAAACCTAGGAAGGTGGCGTGATGACCGGGGATATATTAGAAAGGGCGACTCGAGCGCCATCATCATCATCATCTGTGTCATGGTATTGAAGGGATGGTTTGAGCTGTAGTAAAAAGGAGGACATACGACAGAAGGGTAGCTGTCTTGTCATAGTGTTGAGGGCAGAAGAGAAGGGGCTTACCTGACATCGGTGAGCAGCGGGGCGGGCGGGGCAAGGGACACGGGGCGACAGGGCGACTTAAAACGGTTGGTGTTGGTTTATGGGTTCTGTAATAGACAAAAAATTAGAAGTGGGTTGTTAGCGGGAGATATATATGTTATAAAACGAAACAAGTTATGGGATATGAAAATAGACATAGGCAGCAGTGACAGCCAGCAGAGGGGGAGGGGCGTTTTAGGGTTTAGGTAAAGAAACCTAGAAAGGTGGTTTGATGACCGGGGATATATACTAAAGGGCCACTTGAGCGCCATCATCATCATCTGTGTCATGGGAGCGAAGGTCGACTGCTCAGGGATGGTTTGAGCTATAGTAAAAAGGAGAACGTACAATAGAAGGGTGGGCGGCTTGTCATAGTGTTAGATGTTGATAGTTTAAGTTTTAGTAAAAAGGAAAACTTTAACAAAGAGGCGACCGTTGTGACATATTATTGGTTATTGACCGCTCAAGGAGTGTATGAGTTAAAATAAAAACAATATGGTAATTTATAGCAAAACGGCGACTCTTGTGACATATTGAGGAGGCCGACCGCTTATGAAGGGTTTGAGTTGAAGTAAAAAGGGGACTTTATGGCAAAACGGCGACTCTTGTGTCATAGCAAAATGAAAAATACCAAAAGGACGACAGATGTGGCAAAGTGTCGGGTTCTGGCCGTACATATATGGTTGAGCTGAAGTTTAAAAAAAAGGAGAACTGTTGTGTCATATTGTTAGATATCACCGCTCATAAAGGGTTTACGTTGTAGGTCAGAGGCGGCGCTACCAGGCGACGAAGGTGGGCTGGGGCAATTTTAGGTGCCAAAAGGGCGCTATGTCTTTCTCGACAGACAGCGTAAACCACACACGAGACGTTACATGTCTTTCACTGGTCTTTACAAGGCAATAACTGAAGACGCCAGATAACCCGATCACTATCCTTGGGGCAAAGGGGAGCTGGGGCAATTTTGGGTACCAAAAAGGCGCTATATCTTTCTCGACGGACAACGCAAAAGACGCACGAGACATCGCATGTCTTTCACGGGTCTTCACAAGGCGATAACAGAAGACGCCGGGTAACCCGATCACTAGCCTTGGCGCAGAAAAGTCACCCGATGTTTTTCTTCATAGGACACCGTAAGCCACGGAAGAGAAAGAGCATATCTTTCACTGGTCTTGACAAGTCGTCACCTAAGGTTCCTATTAAGTAGCTAACTGTCCTTCTGACACAGCAAATCACTCGATGGTTTTCTCTACGGGACACCACAAAGCACGCAAGAGACAGAGCATGTCTTTCACTGGTATTGTCAAGTCAGTTGCCGACGGTTCTTAGTAAGTAGTGCACTGCCCCTGGGACCCAGCAACCACCCGATATTTTTCTTGACGAGACATCTTAGGTCACTTAAGTCTTCCTCGTTGCTTCCGGCGTTGTCAGCGTCCTCGTTGTATTCTTCTTTGTTGACTTCGGCGGGTCGTCGTCTTCGGCGTCATCGTCGCCTCTAATTTTGGCATCGTCTTCGACTGCATAACCCAAGGTTTTTAGTAACTGTCCCGGCTGCCTCGGACACGATGCGACTTTAGGAAAACAGGAGACTCGTCGTCTTTGCAGTTGTCTTCCTCCTAATTTGCTCGTCTTCGGCGGTGTCGGCGCGTCGTAGGACAACGTTAGTCACTCGTTCACTAACCTCTCTTGGTAAGTCATTAATTAACATTGGAACTATGCGAGTCGCTAAGATGTCTTTTCTGTTGGGGAAACACTTGATGTCTTGGTCCTTTGATACATCTTGAATCACACAAGATATGACACACATCTTTCACCAGCTGTCCCTGACGATTCGGACACACAGTGGATTTCAGAAAACACAAGGCAGCTTTTTAGAAGCCAGAAGGCTACTTTAAGAACCCAGAAGGCATCTTTTTACAAACCAGAAGGTGACTTTAGAAACCCGGAGGGATACTTTTTAGAAACCCGAGGGTGACGTGTAGAAAATAAGAGACAACGGTTAGAAACAAGACGGCACCTTTTACGAAATATAAGATGACTTTGACGAAGCATGAGGCAACTTTTTTATTCAACATAGGGCTCCTTTTAAGAAACACAAGACGACTTTTATCAAATACGAAAACCACACTGTGACAAAATTATCGCTATTTTTGCTAACATGTGTTTTTTTTTTTTTTTTTTTTTTCACTGTGCATATCAAAGGGCTTCAATACAGTCCCACTTTTCTTGACACGCGTTAAAGAGATCAATATTTTTTTTAATCACTTGACCACTTTAAGAGGCACAATGTCTTTTCCTTCTACTGTATTTGTACAAAACGCAGATAACCAACTAGTCGCCCTTGAAGCTAGATGTCCAAGCCTATTATCTGGATCGTCTACCAGGTTGTGCTACAGGAAAGGTTGTCTTACTGTAAACATACAAAGCTTTTCGAGGGTTCTTCAAGAAGGCTGTCGTCTCCGGCTAATAAACAAAGCGTCCCACTGACGAACTGGTCCATCGAAGTTGTTTCCTATAGTCGCCTCCAGGGTGGTACCATACATGACTATGCAAATTTTCATAAAGTGAAAGGGACGATTTAGAAAAACAGAGAGGGCGACTAGTTGGTTATCTGCGTTTTGTAGATAAAGTTTTCCTTTTTACTAAAACTTAAACTATCAACATCTAACACTATGACAAGCCGCCCACCCTTCTATTGTACGTTCTCCTTTTTACTATAGCTCAAACCATCCCTGAGCAGTCGACCTTCGCTCCCATGACACAGATGATGATGATGGCGCTCAAGTCGCCCTTTAGTATATATCCCCGGTCATCAAACCACCTTTCTAGGTTTCTTTACCTAAACCCTAAAATGCCCCCTCTCCCTCTGCTGGCTGTCACTGTTGCCTATGTCTATTTTCATATCCCATAACTTGTTTTGTTTTATAACATATATATCTCCCGCTAACAACCCACTTCTAATTTTTTGTCTATTACAGAACCCATAAACCAACACCAACCGTTTTAGTCGCCCTGTCGCCCCGTGTCCCTTGCCCTGCCCGCCCCGCTGCTCACCGATGTCAGGTAAGCCTCTTCTCTTCTGCCCTCAACACTATGACAAGACAGCTACCCTACTGTCGTATGTCCTCCTTTTTACTACAGCTCAAACCATCCCTTCAATACCATGACACAGATGATGATGATGATGGCGCTCGAGTCGCCCTTTCTAATATATCCCCGGTCATCACGCCACCTTCCTAGGTTTCTTTACCTTAACCCTAAAATGGCTCCCCTCTGCCACCTGTCACTGCTGCCTATGTCTATTTTCATATCCCCTAAATTATTGTAACATATATATATATCCCCGCTAACAAACAACTACTAATTTTGTCTATTACAGAAATCATAAGCCCGCACCGACTCTATTAGTCGCCCTGTCGCCCCCTCCCTGCCTGCCCCATTTTATATAACGCCACCTGTAACCTGCAGTTATGAAGATAATAATGCCTACAAAGTATCGATTTCTTAGGGCGCTTTGTATTAGGTTTTTAAATATCCGCCACTTTAGCCAACATCTAGTCCTGCACTAAAGAAATATTTGCCTTTCCCCGAAGAAAATACCCACACCCCAACATACCGACAATGAATAACCAGTTGCTATTGAGACAACATATCGATTTATACAGCATATGTCTTTCCCGTGAAACCCGTCACGTGTGCTGTCATCAGCCTCCCGATCGATATTTACTAAGGATAAAGAGGGAGGCTGTCCCGATCGATATTTACTAAGGATAAAGAACAGCCTCCCAGAGAGACCAGGCAGATTTGGCCGCCATCTTTTACTAAGAATAAAGAAGGAGGCTTAGGCCAAATGCGCGTCGTAAACGACTTATACACTACTCCCGCGGCTCTTGTGAAACATTGAGTATCTGCAAGATTCCCTAGTCGCTACCCTCGGCTCTGTTGATACATTGAGTATCTGCAAGATTCCCTAGTCACTACCCTCGGCTCTCTTGAAACATTGAGTATCTGCAAGATTCCCTAGTCGCTACCCGCGGCTCTCTTGAAACATTGAGTATCTCCAAGATTTCCTAGTCCCTACCCGCGGCTCTCTTGAAACATTGAGTATCTGCAAGATTTCCTAGTCGCTACCCACGGCTCTTGTGAAACATTGAGTATCTGCAAGATTCCCTAGTCGCTACCCGCGGCTCTTGTGAAACATTGAGTATCTGCAAGATTCCCTAGTCGCTACCCGCGGCTCTCTTGAAACATTGAGTATCTGCAAGATTCCCTTGTCGCTACCCGCGGCTCTCTTGAAACATTGAGTATCTGCAAGATTCCCTAGTCACTACCCACGGCTCTTGTGAAACATTGAGTATCTGCAAGATTCCCTAGTCCCTACCCGCGGCTCTCTTGAAACATTGAGTATCTGCAAGATTCCCTAGTCACTACCCCCGGCTCTTGTGAAACATTGAGTATCTGCAAGATTTCCTAGTCGCTACCCGCGGCTCTTGTGAAACATTGAGTATCTGCAAGATTTCCTAGTCCCTACCCGAGGCTCTCTTGAAACATTGAGTATCTGCAGGATTTCCTAGTCACTACCCCGCGGCTCTTGTGAAACATTGAGTATCTGCAAGATTTCCTAGTCGCTACCCGCGGCTCTTGTGAAACATTGAGTATCTGCAAGATTTCCTAGTCACTACCCGAAGCTCTCTTGAAACATTGAGTATCTGCAAGATTCCCTAGTCACTACCCTTTGCATAATTATGTCAAGATCTTGTTGATCTTTTCGCTCTTCTATCCCTACCCACCCCCCCCCCCTTTTCAATCTCATGGTTTCAGAGCCCCATAATAATAGATCTACTGGTCCCTGCCCGCTAACAAGCATGTCGTAAAAGTTTACTAATTAGGGTTGTTTGCTTAACAGTTGGAGTGCATCTGTCTGAGAAGCGATAAACCAACTGTCTGCATACAAATAAGAAAGATGTGTTAAATAGATGTGTACACAATACTCAAGACCTGGAACAAGACCAAAGTCTAGAAATGGACAAACAACCAGGCCTTTCCACTGGAGTTGCTAAGAAAAAGAAGAAGCACAGCAGAAGAGCTCCTCTATCTACATTATACCTTTAATTAGGTTGCAACTGGCACCATCAGTATTGGAAATCTTCGTTGGCTACCCAGAAAGGAGACGGAGCACGTATGGGAATATCCTGAGTGCAGTGATGTCAATATTTGATTGGCTGATTCATTTATTTTATATTCATTTGTATTCAATTAGGGCAGCGGTTCTTAACCTTTGGGTCGCAACCCTTTTTTTGTTTTTGTTTTTTGTTCAGGGGTCGCCAGAGACCACTGCAGAACACATACTCGTTGAAGTTATGTAATGGCGAGGAAAATAACTGTATCGTTAAGGGTCGCCACAACAGCAGGAACAATATTAAAGCGTCCCGGCATTAGGAAGGTTGAGAACCACTGCATTCATGTGATTATTAGAGTGAATGACGCTCAACCGTACCAGGACAGCACAACCTGCCATTTACACAAAGTGCCACTTACTACTGGAGACAAATTCAGATTTAACTATGATGGAAATTTATTTATATCTTACCATACTACTGCCATGAAATCAGTCAGCCTACCGTTGCTCGATCGTCCGTACACACGTTGCTATGTCCATGTGCGTGCAGTTGTTTCTGGGTGGGAGCTTCTGTCCCCGGGCGACCGGCGCGGCCAGAATTTGGGAAGCCGAAAAGACAGTTTTCTGAGTGCATAGGCTTTTTGGTCAACTCTTGATCTCCTGTGTGCCAGATTTCCCCGTAAGTGGAGCTAGACAAATAAATCATGACCGGCATTGGACACCCGGCTACATTATGATATGTTGTACCCCACAAGGACATCGCACAAGCGATATACACCCAGCGACACTAAGTGCCACCATGCGGATGAGGATCACCCGTGGAGAGGTCCTAGAAACCCCTTTCAGCCGTTATGGCCACAATTGTTGCCCAACTATTTTCAGGGCCCCCGGCAAAAGCCAGGGTGGGGCTTCAAATAACGAAACATTGCATCCCAAAACGAGATGACGAATACTACGTTAATATGTTTTAAATTTTAGGTTTTCTAGTCCGAACAAGTTTTACGGTTAATCATACCTCTCGAAGTTTACATTCTCCTATTTAAATTGCATAACCATCTGTAAACGAGCATTGGATCCACTGATGATTTTTTTTTAAAGTTCGATTCCCCCCTACACCCACCACCCCACCCCACCCCCGGCCTCTTAAGTTTATCTACAAGAAATAAAGTGAAACTTACATTTGACTGACGATGGTGTAAAGGATATAAATACCGGCTGGTGCCCAAGCTCCCTTTGTTGCAACATTTTAACAACGCAGTCGTGATAACAACATCAGGTTTAACGCTGGTTGTAAAGCCTCTTTTGTTCCTCAGAGCTACAAAATATGAAGCAGGAATCAAGATGAAAGAAACGCTTTCCAGCATTCCTTCTCCTTCTTGTCACTAAGACCATAAAATAAGTCAAGAACAGCAGCCAGCTGAGAAAGGAACGAACGGAAATTTGTAGGGGGAAATCTTTAGCACTGCAGAACAATTCTCACTATACACTTTTTTTTTTTTTAACGTTATCAGTGATATTTATATTTATGTTTGTTTTAGTCACGACATTCGTGTCACTGGCAGGAGCTGGGCGCCGGAACCTGGGTGCTCAGGCCCACTGACGGATCCCCGCCACCCCTCCCCTCCACTCGCCTATTTTTGTTGTGATGGCCAGGGATGCTGTACGATCCTAAAAAAATACCAAAAAAAAAAAAAAAAATTTTCGCTAAATATTTGTTTTCAATGGCCAGGGAGGCTGTATGACCCCCCCCCTTCCCCCCCCCCCCCCCACAAAAAAAAATTCCGCTAAATAATTTTTTTAAATGGCTAGGGAGGCTGTGCGACACCCAACAAAAAATATTCGATACATTTTTGTTTTTAATGACCGGGGAGGCTGCATGATTACCCCCCCCCCCCTTTTCCCCATAGAAATGTCGATAAATATTTGTTTTGGTGGTCAGGAAGGCTGTGCCCCTACGCCCCCCCCCCTACCACCCACCCCTTTACCCCCCACACCCCCCCCCACCCCCCAACCCCCCCAAAAAAATGTGTGTCAGTGTGCTAAGTGTATACTGACATTCTCTTTAAAAAATATTACTGTATATTTTAACATTATTTAAAAAACAGCAGAATCTCTAAAAGTTGACCACCCATGGGACTGTAGTAAACTAGTCAACTTATGGAGGTGGTCAATATACGGAATGGGGAAAAAACAAAAAAACTGTTATTGAAGAATACAATATCATTTGATCTCATGCATAATCATAACATCAAATCAAATACTCAGATCCTGTATAAGGCAACGCATTGGCATTATTTACTGACAGAACAGAGAAATGTCCTGATTTGGACAAGCTGAAGACATCAGTTGATTTGATTTGATTTGATTCTAGAACGGACATCACAGCACTCGGGGCATTTCCATAAGCGCTCCGTCCCCATCTTCAGTAGCCAGCGAAGAGCTCCGATACTAATGGTGCCAGTAGCATTCTGATTAAACGTCCGTCTTGCCTTTCCTCTGAGCCTCGAGTATCTGATAGAACCTCTCGTCACCCCCAACTGCATAAATCTCACCAGACTGTGGTGATCCATCTGCTCCTCCGAATTGTACACGCTCTTCCACAAGGCCCTAACCACTTCTGCCCTATCATGTATCAGTATTCCACCAAGACATCAGTATACAGGTGTACAGGTTTGAGCGGCTTGGGCGAGTAGAGAAGAGGTATTAGTGTCCGAGCAACAAGCATATTTGTGTAGGGTTCTAATGACACTAGGCTGTTGATTAGGGACCGACCAGCGGGCGGTGGAGAATCAGAAGTTCAACAATTGATTCATGGAAATTCCAACTCAGGTGATGCGATTATCCATACAGGTGCCCATGTGTTCAGGGTCAGAAGAAGTGCCTAGGGGATCCCAGCAAAAGTGAAGGGGCATCGCTTAGTTCAGCAAAGCCGGGCATATGATACGACGGTAACTATTTTGAGAAGAGAGGTAGAAGCGATCAGTGCAATACTCCGCTAGCTTGAGAACCAGAAAAGAACATACACCGCTTGTTTAGATTGGCTGATCAAGTATCAAGGGTAAATTACTCTTGGGACACGTGCACAAAATCAATTGCATTTGATCTGGGTTGTCGAAAAAGTCTGTTCAACACGCTGAAGAAGATTGGGTGTCCGCCTACCCTACTGAGAATTACTGAGTCCTTCCACACAGGTATGAAAGGTACAATCAATTTTAACGATGTAATATCGGAGGAGTTTGTAATCAAGCATGGATGTGTACTTGCTCCTATCCTCTTTGGAACACACATTTCTTCTTCTTCACTTCCTCTTTTACCGCTGTGGGTGTCGAGGGAGATATAAGGTTCTGTTTCTAGCTCTTCTGGCTGCCTCGACCATAGGCAAATCGTGCTGTTGTAGAGTTTCTCTGATGTTATCCTTCCATCTTGTTCTTGGTCTACCCCGTGCTCTACGTCCTTCTTCTCTTTCTCACACTTCTCACTTCTTCTTAAACACGCCTTTCGAGATCAGGGTGGTATATTCATCCATTCTAGAATGGACGGTAGCCTTTACATTAAAGTGTGTAAAGATCCCTTTTTACGCCTTAGGCGCATCGGATATATAGGAAGAGCGTCCGATATTTTTACAGATCAATCGGCACTGAATGGGTAATGTGGTCAGCATTGCACCGCTCGTCTTTACTTCCCCAGGACAGCCATCCTGGTACCCATTTTAGGCCGGGTCGACCTGCGACGCCCCATACCATGATAAAAATCCACGCAGCCGGCAGTGGGTTTCGATCGCGGTACGTTTGAATTACGAGTCGGACTCGCAAGGCCTAAAACCTTTACAATGATGAAGGCCGAATCCAGGATTTACAAAAAGGTAGCTTTCAGAAAGCTGCTGTTTGCAGGTGATGCAGCAATTACCACCCACTCAGTGGAGGAGCTACAATCTCTACTATCAGCATTTGCTGATACATGCTGTGAATTTGGAGTAACAATCAGCAAAAACGAAAACAAAGGTTATAGTGCAAGGTATTCATGATAAACCTGCAGTCTACATTGACAGTGAAGAGCTGGAGACAGTTTACCATTTTACCTATCTAGTACCCACATTGAACAGCAGTCTATAGCTGGACCTATAAGTCAACAACAGAAGAGGTAAGGCACCAACAACAATGAGCAGATTAACAAAAAGAGTTTAGGAGAACAGAATGCTGACGATTAAAACAAAAACTGTTGTCTATCAGGTTTGTGCTGTCAGCACTCTGCTTTATAGCAGTGAAACGTGGTCAACTTATTCCAAGGATGCCTAAGATTAAAAAAGACAAAAAAACTTTTTTTTGCATCAAGTGGCAGGAAAAGATCACTAACACTGAGACATCAGAAAGAGCAGATATTACAATAGGTTTCGCAATGCCCAGTCTTCGAAGGCTCAGGTGGCTGTGACACACCAGGCGATCGAGGATGGCAGAATGCCTAGGGACATTCTCTATGGTGAATTAAATAAGGGTAGAAAATGTCGATAAAGATGTGTGCAAGCGGGACATGAATGATACAGGTATTGAGATGGACTCGTGGGACCAAAATTCCATGAATTATGTTGTGCGGAAAAGGGTGGGGGGAAAAAGAGGGGGGGGGGGACACCAGGAAGGGAATGGTAATGAGGGAAGAGAGGACTGCAGAAAGGATGAGAGCTGGGATCTGAAAGAAACACACTAAACACAAATGTTGACAACAACGCTAGTGAAATCCTAAGCTACAATTGTGGAAGACTTCTCTGATCGCGGGCGGGTTTTGCTAGTTACACTCGTCACAGCCATAGGTTGTGATACTCATGCCTCCCCATAGCACAATATAACACTATAGCCTGAAAAGACTGAAAGGTGCCAACCAACCATAATCAATGTGGCAACATACAACATAATGAGGTGGTCAACATTTAGAGACGGTCTTCCACTGAGATCTTGTGATGACCATCCGAATGAGTCATCAAAATACCAACACGCGTACACAAAAACAGCTGACAAATGCGCTATCAGTACCAACTTCCTGTTATCAATAGACATGGACAGTCCTATAAAATCATAACCTCAAAATGAACAACTAGCGAAGAACAATGGTAAGCATAATATTCATAAGTGATTTGGTAGAACCTCAAAAAATCAAACAATTTTGGTCATCTGTCCAGAGTGTTTAAAAAAAATCAGGCAGCATCTAAAGCATTTTATACGAAAATCAGCAGGCAAAGGCAAAAGACGCTACAGAAACGCACCATGATATTATTAACACAAGCAACACAACTTGCAAAATTCAGGAAACTCCTGTCTGTAACGTTTTACAGCATAAGCACTAGGACAAAAGATGAATAATTCCCCATAACATATTCTATGTTCAAGACTAGCAAATTCAGTAGTCTTTATAAAATGCCTCGTCCCTGAAGGCTTGAAAGGCAAACGGTAGAGCTGGGGGCCATCGTTTTCTCACTAAGTGCCAGAGAGATAGACACGATTTGATTTATGTTTCCCCGTAGCCAGAAAACTTCAGGGGAAGCATAAAATTGCCTTCACCAGATAGCATCTCCAGTTTGTCTCCTGGAGTGCAGACGTCAGACATGTAAACTTCAGCTTCTCCAGAAAATTTGACGTCTGCGCAGTTGATGTTGAGGCGACTGGTTCATTCTGAGATTAACAGGCGGTGATATTATCGTGTATCCCTTCATGACTGGGGTGAGCCTGTAAATAGTTGTTGCGGTTCTGTTTTAAATAGATGCACGTCGTTGCGGAGTGTAATTGTGCATCCTGGAAACACAAACAAGACAAATACTAGAACTGCGTGAATGTCTGTCATACCACTGCATCGTCTACACAAGCACATACATTCACATAAAAACACATCCAAACACATATTCCCACATATTCACACACATTTTCGCACATACAAACGCATATTCACACATATACATAGATGAAAAAGAAAAATATAAAGAAAGAAAGAATATCTTCTTCTTCGCTTTCACCGGCTGTGAACTCTGGCAGAAAGTTCTGGTTGTTCGTTCACCTCTGGACTTTAGACTTGTTCCAGAACCTGAGTTTTGCGTGCACAAGCATTTTACAATTATACTTATTTGTATGCAGACTGTTGGCTCCTTGCCTCTCAGGCAGATGCACTACGACTTCAAAGGAAACCCCCCAGTTAGTTTACTCTTATGACATGCTTGTTGGGGAGGCAGTGAGTCTATTCTCGTTTCCTCATTATGGGGCCCCGAAACCCACATGGGGGGGGGGGGGGGAGAGAGAGAAAGAATATGACGAGGATGGCGATAATAGATAGATAAGATGAGAGGAGAAAGAAGAAGTTTTAAGGCTACGTGGTCTCGAGGCATGATGACCACCTCGAGTGCTAGAGGTTCTGGGTTCAATCCCCGGTAAGGACTAAGATGTTTTTTACGTGAACGTGGACTTCTAGTAATTCCTCTGGTCTCTGGGCAGTGAGATCAGACGCCCGTGTGCATTGTTGCACACATAAAAACATCCCCTGGCAGTTGGAAATCGAAAAGAGTAGCCTAACGGCGCTGCCCAGGCAAAATTTGGAGTTAAAAAATTTACCGAAAGTATTTCGAGATCCTCGCCGGTTCTACAGAGCCTGTGCACTGTGCTGAGCTTCTTCGGACTGAGACTTAGGCTAGAAGAAGAACGGAGCACTTATGCGTAACCACCCGTCTGCCATAATGTTGATACATTGTTCAAAACTTCAAACTTTTAAAAACCTTAAAACTTTAACGTGTCGACAAGAGATACGGAATCACAAATGAAGACTACAGCACGAGAAAGGACTTCCACTTCGTGTCATCATAAAAAATGTTTGCCACTTGCAGATACAAAACACTGATAACTCAAAGAAATATTTTAAGACCACTGAGTGCAGGTTTAATAGGAAAACATCATCAATAAGCTGTCACAGCGTAGAAGCCCTAGATTTTCTTTGACGTAAGTTGAACTAACAGGGGATTGAGTCTGGGGAATTTTAAACATAAGACGGTGAAAACATTGAGAGCTAAAGCCAGCAGAAAATTGTTTAATAAGACATAGAAGATAAACTACGTTCCTTGGTATTATTGCATGTAGATTTAAAATTATATTCAGTGCTTGTAGAAGATATTTGGAAACATAAATGTTCGTTGAAATAGCATACACAATCGAATCATCGGTAGCCATAATGAGGAAAGAAATGAAGACTAGAGGAAAAGATAAATTATACAATATAAACATTGAAATATTTGATTTTTCTTGTAACCCCTGTAGTCACGTCTCTCTGCAGCCGTCTGTCTGACTTAGTGCTGTTTGTTTCTGATATATATGTTGTATAGCATAATGGTGAGAACACAGTATACACATACAATTAATACCGAAGATAAAAGAGTCGAATGTTGAATGTTAAATAAGGAATCGACATCACAGCACTCGGGACACCCCCACAAGTCCGCCGACTCCATCTTCAGCAGCAAGCAAGAAGTTAACATTCCGATGGTACCAGTAACTTAGTTAGTTAGTCTTTCCTCTTGTGTCGAGTGCGGCACATAGGGCAGAGGTCATGACTCTCCATGCATGGCGGTTCGTTGCAATCTGTTGTAGGTCTTGGATGTTTGAGTGGCCCATGAGTGAGCCTTCCCTGATGATAGTTCTACGTAGGGTTTCCCTTGGTCTTCCACGAGATCTTTTCCCCTGTGGTGTCCAAATGAGGGCTTGGTAAGGAAGTCTTGATTTATCCATTCTAAGGGCGTGGCCGACATAGTTCCAGTGGCGTTTTCGTATAAAATTAGACACATACTCTTGCCTGGATTCTTGCCTTATTTGTGTGTTGGTTCGGAAATCTGACCATTTGAAATTTAGTATTCTTCTAAGGCATTTATTTTCAAAACTGTCTAATTTTGTGTCTAGAGTTTTCGTTGATTTCCAGCTCTCGCATCCATAGGTTAGTACTGGAATCGCACAAGAGTTGAAGATCTTGAGTTTTGTGTGTTTGCTAAGTGTCTTTGATTTCCAGATGTTGGACAGTTTATTGAAGGCACTAGATGCCAGT
The DNA here is from genome assembly GCA_905116865.2 of Candidula unifasciata. Taxonomy (NCBI): domain Eukaryota; kingdom Metazoa; phylum Mollusca; class Gastropoda; order Stylommatophora; family Geomitridae; genus Candidula; species Candidula unifasciata. The sequence goes on from CAJHNH020004168.1 coordinate 500,771, forward strand.
GCTATTCTAAATGGTATTTCTGGTGCGGTATCTCCTGTAGATGACATCTTGCTCCCTAGATAAGTGAAACTGTTGACCAGTAACTGTCTGACTGTATATCCCTCTCACCATTCCCTTGAGTGTTGAGCGTCGGCCAGGTCCCCTTGTAACTCCTCGCAGTGCCATTCTCCTCAGACCGTAATAATCGATCTGTGCCTCGGTTCCCAAAGGGCCCTTACAACATCCAGCTTCTTATACATCAGTTCATGCCCAAGTGGCCAGTCTTTCTGTGTGCTCATTTTCCAACACACCGGCATAACCTGGAAAAAACATCCAAAGGGTGCTATATACCCGTGACCTTTGAAGTAATGCTTGCCACTCTGCACGGCGCATGCCTGTCTCCACCTTTCTCAACATGTTATGTGAGTCAATTACAATGACGACATGTGTGTGCAGCTGATTCTCAAGCTAGCGGAAGGCAGCAGTCATTGCCTTCTCCTCTATTCTCAAACTAGACGTTGTGCCAGGCTTTGTTTCACCAAGCGACGTCCATTCGCCCTTCGCTATGAACCTCTATACCCTTCGTCTGCCCCTCAACACAGAGCCATACATATATACAATCATATCACCTGGGCGGGAGTTTTCATTAACCATTTGTTGAACTGCTGATTCTGCAGCACCAGCTGGCCAGTCCCTGCACTCACGTTCCAAAGTGATTAGAACCCTACACAAACCTGAAACCTGATCGGACACTGACCCACTCCTCTCCTCGCCTAAATATATCAAGCCTGCACACATGTCCATTTGTGTCTTCAGCTTGCGCCATCCAAGACCTTCCTTTTTTCAGTCTGTGACCCTTAGCACTATCCAAGGCTTCATGCAGGAGGTGCCTCTTGTCCGCAGCTACTCCGATACATGACTTTGCATGCAGAACTTTGAGCCTGTCTGCAATAGTAGGCAGTGCAAGTATATATCGCATACATACTAATCTTGTACATCCCAGAATTACCTGCATGGCTTTATTCTCTATGTGTTCAAGTTTCATCAGCTGACTCTTTGATACGGTAAGCATTCCAAGTCCATAATCTATCACCGACAGGATTACATGCTGGAACATTGTGGACAACATTCTTTGTTCCATGTCCATTGCTGCCATAATCTTGAGAGCATTGAGTTCCTTTGGACATTTAAACGCAACTGTCTCCACATGATCCCTGAAGGACAGGCTTCTATCGAAAATGATACCCGGGTACCTCAGTTTGTTTTCTCTTTTGATGTTACTGTTATTAATTATCAGGTTTGGAACGTTAGCTTTTACGATTGTATTGTCCAGAGAGCACCACAAAAAAGCTGTGTTTTTTCTGAGCAACACCGATTTCTGCACACCAGTATTTTGGTTTTCGAGAACAGTCTTACGACGAATCTTTGGACCCATCAAAGATGCAAACCGCGGTGAATAGAGAGTGAGAAGCAACAACGAAATTCATAATATGTTTAAATCACCACTGATCACTGGCATCACGAGAGCTAATAGACTGAAATGTCAGATGACAGAGAGGTAAATACTGTATACACGAGGGAAATTAATGGCAGACCAAGAAGACGATGGAGAGATAATTTCCAATGAGACCTGCAAACATTTGGTGTCATCAACTGGAAAGAGAAGGCCAACCATAGAGACGATTGGAGGCGGGTGATATCTGCAGAAATGAACCTTAAGGGCTCGGAATACCGAAGAAGAAGAAAAAGAAGTCAGTCACTTTGTCTACAGTTGCCTGTAGAGCGTGGGCTATCCGTTGCCCGTCGCTCGCCTACCTGTATGCCGCATCATCGGCTAATGTCAATATTCTTCCAACACCGGGTGATTCAAGTTCTGCAATCTTGTTTGTATACACATTAAAGAGCACTGGTAAAATTACAGAACCCTGGGGTAGTCCTGGTTCTGAGGTCCATGTATCCAGGCAATGGGCAACCATACGTGAATGCAGGACACTGCTATCCAGTTCACAAGCCAGGGACAAACCCCCTTCTCCATGAGTGCAGAAATTAAAATATCACATTTGACTCTATTGTAGGCATCCTCAAGATCAAGTGCTGCCACAACCGTCTCCTGTCTGTTCTAGCACCCCTCATTAACATTAAAAGCAAAAGTGGCTGCATTTGACCAGGTATTTCTCCATGGCCGATAATGAAAGAGATGAACTCGCTAAGAGAACTGATTAACAGTTACAGAAGAGGAATATCAGACCTTCATACTTTGCTCACGTCGCGAGGTCAGACAAATGGATTAGGTCGTGACAACAGCAAAGCTGAAAGACAAGAGAGGCACGTGGAACCAGAGAAAAATGAAGATTGGCATTTAGGCATCATGGCATGGTAGAACATCTATATCATGAAACATTGACTATACACATTATTGCCAAAGACCACCTTGAATAGACCCGAAGACGAAGAAGAAGAAGAAGAAGATGAAAAAGAAGAAGAAGAAAAGAAGAAGAAGTGGAAGAAGAAGAAGAAGAAGAAGAAGAAGAAGAAGAAGAAGAAGAAGAAGAAGAAGAAGAAGAAGAAGAAGAAGAAGAAGAAGAAGAAGAAGAAGAAGAAGAAGAAGAAGAAGAGGAAGATAAAGAAAAAGAAGAAGAAGAGGGAGAAGGAGGAGGAGGAGAAGAAGAAGCAGAAGAAGAAGAAGAAGAAGAAGAAGAAGAAGAAGAAGACAGGGGAGGGGGCTGAGAAGAAGAAGAAGAAGAAGAAGAAGAAGAAGAAGAAGAAGAAGAAGAAGAAGAAGAAGAAGAAGAAGAAGAAGAAGAAGAAGAAGAAGAACAACAACAACAACAACAACAACAACAACAACGAGAACAAGAACAAAAACAAGAAGGAGCAGTCACTATTATTGCCTTTTGCTTGTTTCTTTACCCCCCCCCCCCCCCACCCCCTCCTTTTTTTCAAACACACACACATATACGCACACACTTCCATCAGGTTTAACGTCAAACCAACCTCTTTAGTTGTTTTTTCCCCTTCTTATTTCCAGTCAAACACGACACAGTAATCTGTTTAAACGCAATATTTCCAGTCGTTCACCTGTTTCTTTGATCTTTAGTATGTAAAGTCTGAAAGAAACGAAAACACAGCAGTATAATGCAGTGTTTGTTATTTTATCTAGCCAACGATATGAAGACACTACACATACGTCATTTTCTTTTCTTTTCTGAAAAGTGGCAACTTTAAGACCTCAACGTGCATTGTTGTTGTCCAGCTTTATCTGCATATCACATTGCTGTACTGTATCCCTAATATGTATGGCGGAGAAATCGAACTGGCCTCCCTCTCCGCAGCCTGCTGAGCTCCACAGGTAAAATGACTCCGACTTAATACCGCTCTTTAAGAATGTGCGATAAGGGAATAATAGCTTGATTATGCCGAGTGGAATCACAGAGGTAATCGGATCTGATCCGGTTAAAGCCGTGTTTTCGTGAAGAATGCGGTATTCGTGGGAGGGCCTGAGGGTGCATTCTTAACTGGCAACATGTTTAGAATATGACAACAGACGATATGATCATAAATATGTTGCAGCGTCCCTGTAAGGCTTTCAGTGAAGTTGCAGATTTTACGGTTCACAACTTATGTGACAAGTTCTGGGCTGGATTTGGACTTGCTGATGCCCTAAGGTTTTTAAAGTCATGAGGTTTCTGAAGTTTTAAATTACACCAGCTACTGAAATAAAATCTAACACTCACACACACACACACACACACGCGCGCGCGCGCGAGCGCGCGCGCATGCACACACACACGCACGCACACATATGTAGATAAATGTAATGTTCTGTTGGTTGTAATAGCTAATCTCTGAAAGTTCTTCACCGATTGCTTTCAAATTTTCAAACAAAGTTGCATTCGACTACGCACGTGTTTTTATGTAACAGTGTCGCACAATCCACGAACTACATAGCTACAGCGACTATGACATAGGTTTTTGTTTCGTTGCCGGCCAGGAATTGTTTTCAGTTCTGCAGCTGTGACTGCTGAGCAGGGCTGCCTAGATGTTCCTTTTCCACCATCATCCGGATTCCTATTTTGGAACTTTTTTTCTGTTTAATATATACTTAAAATAAAAATAATTAAATAACAGTGGCTAAATGTTTTCATTCGTATCTATAAATTTTATACTATTTATAAATCTTGGATTTTTGTTTTCGTGTTTTGCTTTTTGCTTCTGTAGTGCTTGGTTTTTTTTTTGCGCAGCCTAGCTTGGGTTTTCAAACACGTCCTATTGGCAGCCTCACACATTTGCGTCAAGATGTATGCCGACCGTTCTTCGCCGATTGCTTTCATATTGTCACACACCGCTGCATTCTAATACGCGTGTGCGTTTATATAGGAGTGTCGCACACAGCACGGGTGCCATAGCTTTCACTTCGTGAGTTTACTCTAGTGTCCTCATTATTTTGCATTTCGTTTTGTGTACAATTTTTATTATTTTGCATTGCAAATGGCGGCGGAGTTAAACTGTCTTGAGTGATCTGCGTTCGTTATGAGCACGGCGAGTTGCTGACTAAATATATGGACATGTAACGACCTGAACATGAGAGATTAGTAATTAGTGAGGACTATCATCACTGCTTTCCGGACAACGTTTGCAATTATGGTGTCGTTTACCATAGCGACCATTTCTTGAGTATTCTTAAACTATTTCACTTTTATGTTTCATTGCCTGTGAACTTCAGCTGTTTTTATTGCTCTGCATAGGATTTAACATATTTTTTTAAAACTATTCTCCGATTTCTATTATTTTATCTTGGTTTTTTAGTTCATGTTTGCCCTTTTGTACTGTGTTGCAAATTATTTTTAAAAAAATGTAAAGCTTCCTCTGTTAGTGATAGCTAATCTCCGAAAGTTTGCATTCGAATACCCGTTGTATTTTTATGTAAGAGTGTAACATAAAGCACGAACCATAAAGCTCCAGCGATGATCATAATGGTTTTTGTTTCGTTGCTGTATTCCCCGAATGCGTTTTTTCTTACGCCGGCAAGCGAACTTTGACTGTTGACCTTAGAAATTTGCATCAAGCTGTCTGCCGACAGTTCTTCACCGAATGCTTTCACATTTTGGCACAACGTTGCATTCAAATATGCGAGTGTTTTTATATAAGAGTGTCGCTCAAAGCACGAACTACACAGCAACTTTGTTGACCACAGAAATCTGCATGAAGCTGTAGGAAAAAATAAATTGTGAGGTAAATTTTACACTGGCCACTGTCGTGAAGTGATCAAATCCACCCCACACATTAGACTATTCATG
>CAJHNH020004169.1:0-45792 GCA_905116865.2 Candidula unifasciata
AAAACACCACCTCAACTAGCACGCGATTTTATGATATTTTGCCAAAAACTAGCTCCACGACACAAACAATAAAGTTTTCAATGGTTGAAACAAGATTTACAGTGTGGAAATTTAATTATAGTAAGTGGGATTTTGTCAACAAACCCGCAAACAATGATATGAAACTTATCACGACAAACAGAATTGAATTTATTGCCGCATTCAAGTTTTTCCAGCAAGTAGGAATCACTTTCCACTATTAACTACACTTGATTTGTGTATATTGATAATTTTTATGAATCAAATTCCATCGACCCGTTAATGTTCCTGTTCGGCTTTTTCTGAGTCGTAATTTACAGCCATAATCTTTTGACACCGCGCTTTGGGAGATTTGCGTACGAATGAAAAAATTGCCGCCGTAATTTCTGTTTAGGACGTCGTAAATCTGTCATCTGTTGTGAAAAACAAAATAATGTAGCGAAGGGATCCCGCGCTGTGATACCTGGGCTGGAAAATGGATTCATTATGGTAAACTGTATGGGGTAGATTTCAGCTCTTTCAAATCCGACATTATCGCATAAGCTCTGATAACGATACCGGTACTAGGCGCCATATCTCAGAATTTTTCTCGTGTGGATACTTATTTCAACAAAATAAGGACTTCATAGCCACATGGTTCAAGTAGTGAATGTCTGGAAAGAAAGAGTTTGAAGAAGCATCAGTTTAAAAAAGCAAACAGAGAAAAATACGGTAGAAACAGTCGAAGAGTCAAAAGCAAAACCTAGCACTGAGACATTGAAAATATTGACTAAAGCTATCAAACATTCAGTACTGAGACTCTGAAGGTAACGACCAGAGCTTTCAAACATTCAGTACTGAGACACTAAAGGTAACGACCAGAGCTATCAAATATTCAGTACTGAGACACTAAAGGCAACAACCAGAGCTATCAAACATTCAGTACTGAGACATTGGACCAGGTATGACATCTGAGCTATCAAACATTCAGTACTGAGACACTAAAAGGTAACAACCAGAGCTATCAAACATTCAGTACTAAGACACTAAAGGTAACGACCAGACCTTTCAAACATTCAGTACTGAGACACTAAAGGTAACGACCAGAGCTATCAAACATTCAGTACTGAGACACTGAAGGTAATGACCTGAGCTATCAAACATTCAGTACTGAGACACTAAAGGTAACAACCAGAGCTATCAAACATTCAGTACTAAGACACTAAAGGTAACGACCAGAGCTATCAAACATTTAGTACTGAGACACTGAAGGTAACGACCAGAGCTATCAAACATTCAGTACTGAGACACTAAAGGTAACGACCAGAGCTTTCAAACATTCAGTACTGAGACACTAAAGGTAACAACCAGAGCTTTCAAACATTCAGTACTGAGACACTAAAGGTAACGACCAGAGCTATCAAACATTCAGTACTGAGACACTGAAGGTAATGACCTGAGCTATCAAACATTCAGTACTGAGACACTGAAGGTAATGACCTGAGCTATCAAACATTCAGTACTAAGACACTAAAGGTAACGACCAGAGCTATCAAATATTCAGTACTGAGACACTGAAGGTAAGGACCAGAGCTATCAAACATTCAGTACTGAGACACTGAAGGTAATGACCTGAGCTATCAAACATTCAGTACTGAGCCACTAAAGGTAACAACCAGAGCTATCAAACATTCAGTACTAAGACACTAAAGGTAACGACCAGAGCTATCAAACATTTAGTACTGAGACACTGAAGATAACGACCAGAGCTATCAAACGTTCAGTACTGAGACACTAAAGGTAACAACCAGAGCTATCAAACATTCAGTACTAAGACACTAAAGGTAACGACCAGAGCTATTAAACATTTAGTACTGAGACACTGAAGGTAGCGACCAGAGCTATCAAACATTCAGTACTGAGACACTAAAGGTAACAACCAGAGCTATCAAACATTCAGTACTAAGACACTAAAGGTAACGACCAGAGCTATTAAACATTTAGTACTGAGACACTGAAGGTAGCGACCAGAGCTATCAAACATTTAGTACTAAGACACTAAAGGTAACGACCAGAGCTATTAAACATTTAGTACTGAGACACTGAAGGTAGCGACCAGAGCTATCAAACATTCAGTACTAAGACACTGAAGGTAGCGACCAGAGCTATCAAACACTCAGTACTGAGACAATGAAGGTAATGACCTGAGCTATCAAACATTCAGTACTGAGACACTGAAGGTAACGACCTGAGCTATCAAACACTCAGTACTGAGACACTGAAGGTAACGACCAGAGCTATCAAACATTCAGTACTGAGACACTGAAGGTAATGACCTGAGCTATCAAACATTCAGTACTGAGACACTGAAGGTAACAACCAGAGCTATTAAACATTCATTACTGAGACAATGAAAGTATACTGTAGGACGGAGCCATCAAACATTCAGTACTGAGACCACTGAAGGTAGCGACCAGCTATCAAACATTCAGTACCTGAGACACTGAAAGTAACGACCGAGCTATCAAACATTCATTACTGAGGACAATGAAAGTACGACAGAGCTATCAAGCATTCATACTGAAACATTACGTACCCAGAGCTATCAAACATTCAGTAACTGAGACACTGAAAGTAACGACCAGAGCATCATCAAACATTCAGTATTCTGAGGACAATGAAAGTAACGACCAGAGCTATCAAAAGTTCAGTATACGAGCTATCAAAACACTGAAACAGTAACGACTAAGCTATCCAAACCTTATCAAACATTCAGTACTAAGACACTGAAGTTAGCGTCCAGAGCTATCAAACATTCAGTATTGAGACATTGAAGGTAAAGATCATAGCTATCAAATACTCAGTACTGAGACATTGAAAGTTACGACTAAAACTATTAATACAGGATCTGGAGACTGAAAGTAACGACAAGAACTTTCATAACATGGCAAATGAGACTCTGAAAGTAACGACTAGGGCAGTGCGGGCGAAGGTAATAACTATATGGAAATAAAAGAGTAGAAAAATGATAGAAAGTTGATTTGCCACACATAAAATTATAGATCATAACAGAGAACTAAAGTTCTCAAACTTTTCAAGCTTGTGTTTTGTCTTCATCGTTGGTGACGAGTAGCCCATTGTCACAGTCGGTTATAAGAATGGGTTCTATGCCATCTGTAGAACTTATCTACACTGGGATGACCTAAAAACAAAAACCCGGAGAAGGGCAATGGAAAGAGGAATAAAGAAATGCAAACTGACATGGGATAATTTAGGTTAAAAGACCGATGACAGTAATCGAGATCACTTGTGAATGTATTGTGTCAACAGCGACATGGAGAGGATAAAGTAGAATGCTATAGAGTCGAGATATTCAACTGGCGGCCCGCGTGCCAAATGTGGCCCGCCGAGGCCTAGCAAGTGACACTCGGATCACTGACAGTTGTGCTGATTTAATTATCTGTCTATGCTGGAGCTCAGACCTCTGGGCCGAGATGATAAAAATGTCATAATTGTGGCCCTCGAGTCAACTTAGTTAAATAGCCCTGCTATAGAGGTTTTGAAATGAGTAACAGAAATACGAGAAGAGAAGCATCTGGCCGAATGTCTAGAACCCTGGGCTATCACGCCAAGACACACCGCCATACAAGTAGTAGATACAGGCAGTAAAGGCAGTAGAAAAAAGTCTTCATCAGTTCCTTTATCTATCCTCTGTTGTAGCTCAGCTGCCTATCTTTGGCCACATTCTTTGCCGGATATAAGCAACTTTCTGCAAAGGACCAGCTTGATGATGATGATAGCTGTAGCTGCCTCCGTGTCCATACTGCATTATTTATCTCTCACATCCACGGGTCTCCTCCGTCGACTTTCCCCGTGTGGTTTTTATTGAAGGAACATTCTAGATGTACTATTATCAAATGATCTTGATGTGTGTCCTATCAATAGCCAGCGTCTTTTTTTCTCACTTTTGAGTTGTAAATCCTTGGAACACCGCAGAAACCGGCTAGAATGAAAAGTGAGTTTACTTCCATTGTTATAGTAACGCCCTTTCCACAGCACACTGTCCTATGATCGACCCCGTCTCTTACCGTGGATGAGTAAAACGCTTCTGTTTCTTGAGTTGAGGCTGTTGGGCGCATGGTGATCGCTTCATATTGGATAAACTCTTGCCACTTGATTGGTTGGTTAGTTAGTTAGTTAGTTAGTTAGTTATTTAGTTAGTTAGTTAGTTAGTTAGTTAGTTAGTTAGTTAGTTAGTTAGTTAGTTAGTTAGTTAGTTAGTTAGTTAGTTAGTTAGTTAGTTAGTTAGTTAGTTAGTTAGTTAGTTAGTTAGTTAGTTAGTTAGTTAGTTAGTTAGTTAGTTAGTTAGTTAGTTAGTTAGTTAGTTAGTTAGTTAGTTAGTTAGTTAGTTAGTTAGTTAGTTAGTTAGTTAGTTAGTTAGTTAGTTAGTTAGTTAGTTAGTTAGTTAGTTAGTTAGTTAGTTAGTTAGTTAGTTGGTAAGTTAATTGACCAATTACTTGGTTAGGTAATTAATTGATTGACTAGTTAGTTAGTTAGTTAGTTAGTTAGTTAGTTAGTTAGTTAGTTAGTTAGTTAGTTAGTTAGTTAGTTAGTTAGTTAGTTAGTGAGTGAGTTAGTTAGTTAGTTAGTTAGTTAGTTAGTTAGTTAGTTAGTTAGTTAGTTAGTTAGTTAGTTAGTTAGTTAGTTAGTTAGTTAGTTAGTTAGTTAGTTAGTTAGTTAGTTAGTTAGTTAGTTGGTTGGTTAGTTAGTTAGTTAGTTAGTTAGTTAGTTAGTTAGTTAGTTAGTTAGTTAGTTAGTTAGTTAGTTAGTTAATGGATCGATCATTCCCATCGCAAACTGCACAAGTCCGTAAGCGCTCGGATTCAATCTTTTCATGGATAAAGTAGCTGAGATCATACGACCTCATGTACGTCTCAAAATACTTCCTGCTATTTATGTTGTCGCCCTTGACCTCGGAGGTTGTGAGCGTAATTTCACAATCCAGACATTCTTCTTCTTCTACCCTTTATCCACAAATGGACTATAGACCCTTAACCAATTCACGCGAAGTCGTCGTATGAATCTAGACTTATCTTGGTTCAAAATTAGCAGCTGATCGCTGTGTGTTGATTTCGACAACGGTATGGGCGTCGTACCGTTGTGGAGTAATAGAAAAGGCCTACACTTTAAAATTGCCTAGTAAAATCACACAACACGTTTGGGGTTAGTGTCGAAAAGGTTCTATAGAGGACATAAAACTAACTTTCTGAACACATTTTAGGCTTGATAAAAGGGGGCTGGTAATTTTGCTGGATACTAGAGACTCAGAGAAAGGCAGATCGTTACCACATCCAATTTGACAGCTAGTATTTTCGAAATCATTAAACACCATTAGCCGCTTACAGCGTCACATTTCATGCGCTAGAAGAAACAATTAAAAATAAGCTGCAGTTATTGCACAACTTTCCAAACACCGTAAGAAAGAACGGTTTGACACTGACAAGCCGCAATGGAAATTATAGACACACTCCAGACTAGTAAATGTAAATAATGTTATGTTGTCCTGATATGTGTTTGCGCTGAATTCATACAGAACAACTGAAACTATATGCACTTCACCGGTCTTCTTCTTCCTGCTCTTATACTTCTTTCTTCTTTTAGTAAACATTTCTTTGTCTCTCAGAATTCATTGTTTAAAATTTCCATTTCTCAATATTTCTTATTCTTCTGTTTTCTTGACCTTCCAGCGACACAAGTTAGCGTACAGTGATTAGTGATTAGTAAGGATTATCATCACAGCACTCCGGACAGATCCATAGGTGCTCCGATCTCCTCCTCAAAAGCTCCACAAGGGTAAAACGACTGATGACGCCTGTTCTGTGTTGGTTAATGAAACGTCTTGTCCTCTTAGTGAAATGTTCATTTCTTGCAGCTCCAGGCTGCAACCCCATGTCCATCAGTCTAGACAGGGATATGGAGTCATGTCCTTTGGCGTGGCCCTCGGTACGGTAATTGCAGCGCATAGCGTTGATAACATCACTTCCGTCCAGTACTGAACCAGCCATAGCAACTGCAGTGTCAGCAAGATAGTCTGCACGCTAGTTTCCTTGAACACCCGCATAACCAGGCACAAAGATTAGGATTAAGGCAGATATTCGTGAAGTGCTTAATGTTTCAATCCATTCTTGCCTGATAAATCCAGCTTGGATTTTTTTTAAGCATATTCATAGAATCACTAAGAAAGCAAACGTGTGTGAACTTTTGAGTACCAAGCCATGCTAAAGCTCTTGTTACAGCCATAGTTTCCATTGTAAGGCTACTAGTTGTAACAGCAAAGGCGCCATTAATCTCCTTGATGGTTTTCCCCCTTGAGCTTACTGTGAAGGCCCATGCACTTCGCTTGCCCCTAATTACTGGCCCATCTGTGTGAACTACAGCATCACCTTCATCTGCGTTTTCGTCAATCAGTGTTCTGACTAAAGTGTAAACAAAGCCAGGAATCTGCTCTCTACAGCTTCCATCAAGTGTGATATGGACTGTAATATTAATGTTTGGACAGGGAGGCATAATTATCCATTCATTTCCAAAGTTAATGTCAGTGAGGTGGCAAACATGTTCGATGGCATCCTCAGCCCAACCCATCCAGGATTTGCCTCGTTTGAGTCTACTCTTTTTTTTTTGCTTGAATAATTCCTCATAAAGTGGGTGTCGACTGTCTGATTTCACTTTGAGAAAAGCAACAGCCCTGGATAGCTTGATTCTATTTGCCATTGTGGGGAAATCCAAGAGGTATCGCATGGATTTACAGAAGGTGTCTCTAGTGCATCAAAGGGCTTTCCTCCGAACTTCAACCCGATATTATGGCGGCCATAAAATATCCTAACGGTGCTCAGTTCTATTAAAAATATGCGGCTCCATATAACGAAACAAATGTTCTAACAGGGTCTCAGCGATATGTTACTTGTGGACCTGTTTCTATGACTATGCCTCACCGCCAACCGTATCCCCAACGCCGTTACGCGCGGCGCGGATGGGGGCTAAACTAGATGGCTGGGACTCACGAGCAGCAGCTACCGCATCTCCTGCAACTTCCTCCAATTATTTTGTTCTTGAGTCCCAAGCACCTAGTTTAGCCACCCATCCGCGCCGCGCGTAGCGGCGCGTGGGATACCCTCGGCGGTGAGTTTAATCGCGTTTTGCGCCTGCTATTATCGTCTGCTACTATTGTCTGCAGAAACGCTCGACATTGTCAACGGTCGCTTTTATCGTCTACTACTATCGTCTGCACTGTTGCGTCTCTTGAAATTGTAAAGTAATCCTAGTTTTGCCGCGATTTGTTCCTTGGCAGAAAGTCAGCATTTTACATATGCCTGAGCTCCGTAAGGATATTTTATGGCCGCCAAAATATCGGGTTGAAGTTCGGAGGAGAGCCAAGACGTGAACCAACGTCGCAATTGAAAAAAAAACTATTGGAAATCCCAAGCAAGAAACCGCAGACCCAACATAACCACCGCTCATTTTTAGAGCTGGTTAGGGCGACTAGAATTTTTTTTTTTTTTTTTTTCCAAACAAACTGGAACTGGAGAGCCCATCCAAGAATAATGCGTATTTCCTCGTTTTCAATTGTTTCCAGTCTGTTTTTGAGCGCACAGATGTTCAGTCAACTGAAGCCAGTTTGCCCTATCCTTTCTAGTCGCCTAAAACTCCCTACATCTTACTTACGGCTTTTCTATATTACACACATCACTCATGTCTTTTTCGAATTTCACCTCTAATTATTTTGCTTTGCTGGCTCCACAGAAACCACCTTCTAGTTATACAATTATCAGTACCCAGCACGAAACATTCATTAATTATAGATAATCCTCTGTGATCTTGCTATTATAAAAGAGATCTTATCAGTTCCCTGTCTCAAGCACCCACCAGATGTTCCTTATTTATTTCACGTGCACGCCTTTCCCACTCACAAAGAAAGCAAAAGTACTTGATGTATTCATTCTGGGATCTGAACAAAAGCACGACCACTTTTGTTTACCACAATGAAAGTGACTACTGATGATGATAGTAGTACGAGACCAACCGGATTTGGCAGTAACACATTTCCATTATTCAACAAAACAGCTTTAAGAATCTTTTTGGAAGAATATTGAATCGAAAAGCAAGAATCGACATCACAGCACTCGGGGCACCCCCATAAGCGCTCCGTCTCCATTTTTAGCAGCAGGCAAAGAGTTCCAATTCCAATGGTAGCAGTAGCAGTCTGATCGTATATCCATTTCCTCTATCCCTCGAGTGTTGAGCGTCGACCTGATCCCTCGGTAACTTCCCGCAGCGCCATTCACGTTATGATCTATTTATCCCTCCGCACTGTTCACTCGCTTCCAAAAGGCCCTTACAACATTCAGCTAGTCATTCATTGATTCACCACCACGTGGTGCAAAACCGGCCAGTCTTTCTGCCTGTTCATTTCTTAACACACCGGCACGACCTGAAAAAAATATCCAAAGGACGCTAACTACCCGGAACCTCTGAAGTGATGCTTGCCACTCTGCACGGAGCACGCCTGTCTCCACCTTTCTCTACATGCTCTATGAGTCAGTTACAATCACAGCATGTGTTTACAGCTGATTCCCAAGTCAGCGGAAGGTCTCCACCTCCATTCTAAAACTAGACTTTATTGCACTAAGCGACGTCCATGTATCTTTGCCATGAACAACCATGCACTTCGTCTGCCTCTCAATACAGAGCCATCTGTATATATATAATCACATCACCCGTTTCAAGTATCATTTGTTGAAACTCTGATTCTGCAGCACTACCTGGCCAGTCTCTGCACTCACAACCCAAAGTGATAAGGACCCTCCAATAGTTTGAAACTTGCTTGGACATTTTGACCCACTTCTCTCCTCGCACAAATTTATCAAGCCTGCCAGACACGTCTAATTGTTTCTTCAGCTGGCGCCATACAAGACCTTCCTCTTTTCAGCTTTTGTCAGCTCTACTCACGGCTTTATACAGGAAGTGCTTCTTGTCCGAAGCCACTCTGAGGAGCCTATCTGCAATAGTAGACAATGTGTAAGTATATATCGCATACATACTACGGGGTTTCTTTTTTACGTCACAGAATCACCCGCATAGCTTTATTCTGTACGCGTTGATCAGCTGACTCTTTGATATGGTAAGCATTCCAATACCACAATCTATCACAGACAGGATGACATGCTGGAACCTTATGAAAAGCATTCTTTGTTTCATGCCCATCGCTGCCGTAATTTGAGAGCACTGAGTCCTTTTTTGGCATTTCACCGCAACTGCATCCACATGATCTCTGAAGGACAGGCGTCTATTGAAAAAGATACCCAGGTACCCCAGTTTGCTTTCTCTTTTGATGTTACAGTTATTAACTGTGAGGCTAGGAACATTAGCTTTTACAATTCTATTGACCAGAGAGCACAACAAAGCAGCCGCCTTTTCTGAGTTGATGACAGCAGCAACACCAGCACACCAGCCAGTCACTGTGTCTACAGTTGCTTGTAGCTCTATGGTTATCCGTTGCCTACTACTCCCCTGCCTATCTATATTCAAGAACATTGTCTGCAAATGCCAGTATCCTTCCAACACCTGCTGTTTCAAGTTGTGCAATCTTGCTTGTATACAAATCGAAGAGAACAGGTAAAATTGCAGAACCCCTGGGTAGTCCACGGGTTTTGGAAGAATCATCGAAAAGCCTCAACTCTTCCGGTTTGTAATTGATTGTGAGAGCTGCTTTTAAACCACAAATGCAGTGGCGCGCAAAAAGGACAACCTCTATGGAAGGAAATATATCAAGCGGCTTCTGGCGGTTCCTATACGCAGAAATTCTAACATCTCATGCCAGGAAATTCCACTGTTGCAATCTGGTACCAAAAAGCTCCGCCGTGTTCTTCGGTAAGTTCAGATCTCTTACAAGGTCATTCAGTTCAGTCAGGGTTATTAAATGTGGTTTAGCGGAAGTAGGTTGCTCAAAATCTGGGTCGTTTGTGGTTGATGCTTCAGAACCACCAATATCTTCTTCTTCTTTAACAGTGGACGCAGCTGAAAATGATGTTGACGTTTTTGGAACTAATAGAACATCGCCATATGGTACCAGGAGTACTGCAGATGGATGTTTGGATGTTACAGTCTATTTGTTCTACTTTGGTATGCCTTTCTCATTTGAAGGGGTCATGTAAAAATGGCAGTTGTTGAGATGATCAGGGGCTCTCTCCAGATCATTAGGACTGCAAAAGGTATAGCTTGCATTTTACAAGTCAACCAGCCAGTTAAATATGTGTGCTGTACATGTACGGCTGAACATAGAAATGTCACCTCGCCACATATATAACAGTAATTGTTAGCGCTGGTCACACATGTTCCTAGACATTTCTAACAACGATATTTTTTATAAGGATACATGCACCAAATATTAGTAAAATATCAGAGATAAGATATTTATACCCAAAAAAAATTGATGTAATCATAGGTAGGAATGCATCTTCAACTTCTAGAATCATCTTTTGTGGTAGTTACAAAGAATGGTACAGTCGCCCACAACATTTGCGTTGTTAGAGGCTTTGTGTGATTATGCATCCTACCAAATGTCAAGGGTGTATAGCTCCTGCCACTCTGAACCACGAAAACAACGACTTCTGGGTTCACTCTATGAGAAGACAGGAAAACACAGGCAACACTGTACCACAATACTGTCTAGCTAAATGATTTATGGCTGTACACAGTAAAAGGATGAGTTCGTGATCAACAAATTGCTAGGGCTCCAGTTATATCAAATTTCGAGGTTGAACATAAATTCTGGATTACCATGTTAGTTTGTCACCCAGGTAAGTAAGTAAGTAAATAAGTAAATGGCTCCTTTTTTACGCCAATGACGCAAACAATAACATGTATTCTTGATAACATGCAATTGCGATATGAAAAAGTGTTTGGAAGAGCTAAATGTTAGACGGGCTGCGAGCCCAATGTGTAACCCTTTGAACATAAAGTTTGTTTGCTCGTTCTCTTTTCAGTGATACAGTCACTACTGTCTGTGTACACCACTTTTTAGGGCGGTTGTGAGCTTGAGTATTTAGGGCCACATGGCTAGTGCTATCGTCACGGACTGTTCAGGTTTTCAGGTTAGGATGTTTAATTTTGCCCCCGGGTCTCCCGCATGACAGCAACACGTTGTAACCGCTCAGCCTGCCGCTCCTCGTCTACGTATGATATTTCTGATAAATTGTACTCCGGCTCTGAAATAAATATTGTGGAACAAAAACAGAGGGAGTGCATCATCACCACATTCGCAGCCTGACAGCCAAGCCGCAAACAGCTCTCGCTCGCTCTACCGCCCGATAACGCAGACGTACCAGCCAGTTGTTACTCGTTTGTCTAGTGAACTGAGGAGGAAGCACGCTTGGGTGTTCTTTTCAGAATACTCTAACAAGCCTTGCCTACTCCGAAGGGACCTAGCTTTCGACAGCAGCCTTAGAAGGACCGCCTCTGCCAGCCAGCCACAGCCACACGAAACCATGGCCCGTGGCAAGAACCAGATTCAGCGCCGTGACACCAGAGCTACATCGGCTAACAAGGAGACTGCACAAAAACCCAACCCGAGCAGACGATGCTCGAACTGCGGAGGAGCCCACAGCGCGAGGTACCTGGGATGTCCGTACCTCAAGCAGATAAAGAGGGAGATGCATAATACCAGACCCAGACACCAGCAGAGGTACGAGGCACCCAGACCGGACACAAGAAGAAGCCTACCCAGTCGCCCAGTCCAAAACAGAGCATCAGAAAGGAAGGAGATCACCGCAAGAGACCCAGAATTGATGAGCGCGTTAGCCGACCTGAAGGCAGAACTGCAGAAGGTGAAGGTTACCGCCGCCGCCGAGAGAGCAAAGACGCATGATTTGATCTCCCTGTTGCTAGGGGAGATTAAAACCCTGAGAGAGGAGAGAGCTACACAAACAAGACTGAATACCGAATATGCTAACCAAGCGCAATCAACTAAAGAAACCATCAATGCTCTATTCGCCAGACTTGAAACCGCCCAGATAGCAGACAAGAAGCGCCGACAGGAAGAAGGGGAGGAGAGAAGCAAAGAGCTAGCCGAGCTAACTAGTGCCCGCGAAACAACATACCGAGAAGTCGCCAAACTCGTAAAAGTGAGCGCAGAGGCCGAAGCAGCCACACAAGCAGCAAAGTCAGAACGTGCCCTACTGGAAAAGGAAAGAAACGCCGCCAAGAAAGCAATCAGCAGAGCAGACAAAAATACCTGCACTGACTAACTCAAAACAACGAAAAACCAGGCACAGATGACTGAATCACCAGAACACAGAGACCAAGGCACAGAAACCAACAGCTCGGAACCAGACTATGAATCTGAACAAGAAACCGACCAGATAAATTCCGATGAAGATACAGAAACAGTTGGAGATGAAGAAGAGGAACAGGAAGCAGTACAATCCACAAACCAGAACTGCGATCCCGTACACGCGGCTGCATTGAAGGACATAGCGGACAGAGAAGTCAGCCTACAAGAAATGCTCGATGATTTTAACCAGCGGATGCACCCCCATCGTCTTGAGTTGGGCATTGGCAAATACAGAATACAGTTCTGCAAGGAAGAACTCGCAAGGGAGCGATTACTCCCAACCGCAACTCTCAGAGCCAAACGAGACAAAAACAAAAGGATGATGTATCAAGCAGGCATAGCCCTCAATCTTCTAAACGCTGCTAGAAGGGAATTAAGCGAAACCATGCAGCCAATAGCCAACCAGAACTGACCTCAGCCGCCATGACACCGACCCAGCTCACCGAACCGGAAAACCCACCCGCGCAAGACCATCCGGACACCACCAGAACCTGACTGCTGCAGAAGCCATACCCCACCCATCCCGGTCCAGGCCACCCGGCACATGTGGCTGTCCTTCTCAGGGCAGCCATGTCCACTCCCTAAACCTACAAGCCGCACGCCAAGCCCACGCTGCTAACTAGATGCAACAAATGAAAGAAAACTCAGGCGAAAATGATCGCCACAAGAAAGAAATTCAAGTCAAACCACAACTACAACCGACTTCGATATAGCAAGCCGTCAGGCAGCTGAAAGAAGTCAAAGTTTGGAATTTTTGTTTTCTATGAACCTGAACCTGAACAGAGGGAGTGCTCATCGAGACATGAAAACTCTAAACTGATTAGAGAGCCTTTTATAGAGGACAGTATTCGGGGATGTTATGAGAAGGGATGGACGCCAGAACCTGGTGATGACTGTCAAGACTGATGGGAAAGGAGCAATGGGAAAGCAGAGATAAATACCCAGATGCTTGGAACAATACAATTTGAATGTCTCTGCACTGTTACCAACATAGGCATTCTACCTGTGTCAATGATCAACAAACAACTTTTTGAAATTACACGGACATGACCCAAAAAATCGTCTCAGTAAATGCTTCCTGTAGATTTATTCCCGGGAGAGTTAGTGGCAGCCCCAGTTTTTCTGCTGTCACGAATGACAGGTATCGGCTAAATATAAGACAGGCAGCTCTTTGATATGGGCATTCCGCCGGCAAATCGCTAGGACTAATGACAACATGCATCAGAACATCAAAGGCTTCTGCCAGATATTATCGATACCTTCCTGCCGGCGCTTGGGGCGTACGGTGTATTCAGTGTCAAGATGTGTCCGATACCACATGAGGCGCTGACAGGGCAAGAGTCGAGATAACGGAACAATAAGAGATACGTCCCCGGTGAGAAATTATCTTACATCAATGGGATGGGGGGGGGGGGAATAAGAACTAAACCATGGTTGATGGTGCTTGTTAAGGAAAAGGGGAGGGGGGAGTCATTCTGGCATGACTGTGGATGGAACACATAAATCACTCGTTGGTTTCCAGAAGCTGCAGATTATATCTCACACGGCAAAGTTGAATAAATCATGGCGGACGGAAGCCTGTGTGTTTGTTATTTGTCTGGCAGTCATTTCTTGCCTTCAAAAATCACCCTAAGCGGGCGTTTAATGAGGCGAGATAACCGTAAAGCTGCTGGGGCCAGTGGCAATGTCTTCATAAATATAACATGACAAAAGAACTCTCAAATATAAAATGCGTATGAAAATATTGACATCAAAGAACAAAATATCGGTTGTCATCGGAGCATGACATCTCCAGTGACCCATGCGACAAGAATTTATGCTTCACTTCTCATCAATTTTCTTTGCCTCATTACGATGCAATATCCGATTCATGGCTTTTGGATAAAATTGTTTCGTAAATGTAAAGGATGGGTCAGGTTTTAAAAGCATTCTTGCAAAATGTCTGCATTGTTTGTGAACTTGATATAAAAATGGGTATTCAAATATTCTAAGCGTTGAGCGTTTGATGTGTTATGTTGTCTTTTTTTCCCCTAACTCCTTATTGTTAGTTTCATGCATAAAAGGAAAACACACCGGCTAAATAAACAAGGTATTTTATAAAAGTGTAGATAGTATGTGCATTTGTCCGACAGTTAACAATAGAGAAACGATTGTCAATGCCTTCATGTATGGAAGGACGTTTTATAGACGAATAATGAGAGCACCATGAAGAGGTACAGATATTAACGCACGAAGAGAACTGGTTACTCACATCAGAAGGATAAATCTACAATCGTTGGTGGCTTGGTCAGTAGGAGAAACCTGGGCTAAATCATGACACTGGGAGAGTTACAGAGGAGTGGGGGACCTTGAAAGCAGATTCTAGACTGATAGCATGGCATGGAAGAACATCCAATCAGCAGACCCTTTACAGAACGTGGCTGTCTTCGCGGCACGCCCAAAAATATCTCTTTCTCTAGCTAATTCTCCAGCCCTGTGGGCTTTCATGGTCAATACATCTTTAATGTCCTGTAACCACAACCGTGGAGGTAGGCCTTTGTCTCTTTTCCTGTAACTGCATCCCCCATTGCCGTTTCCTCGACCACCATGACGATTGACATGACCACAGCTTTTGGGACAGGCTGCTGTTTATTAGTCAATTTTCCTTGACCTCACTCCACATGGAAGACCGTCTGTGTCAAAACTGATTGAAAGTACACAAGACAGAAGGTTGTGGACAGGCCTGACTATCAACGCCACACAGCATAGAATATAAGAAGATGCGCAGGCTGCCGCAAAGGAGGATCAGGCACGTCTGAGTATGCGCATTGTGAAGTGCATCGAATGTGACAACAGAGACAGATTTAGACCTCCCATGTGTAATCCTTCGTTAGTTACAGAAAAGGCACTAGTCTTTTTTTGTTCCTTCTCCAGAGCCTGGGTCTTGTGTGAACATGCGTGACCCCATTTGGCTTATTTGTGTGCAGACTGTTGGTTCCTCGCTTCTCTTGTAGATACAGCCTGATTTCGAAAAAAAAATTAGTCCTCTGACACGCTTGTTAGGGACAGTGAATCTTTTCCTTCCCCAAATAAGGGTTAGGAACCCGCACAGAAACAATATCATATAGAGGTCATAATCCGTGCAGTTCTGTTGCCTCACCACTTCAACGGTTTTCCAATGACCGCCTTTAGTGTCTGATCGGATGTCCGGCTACCCAGAAAGCTCTCCGAGAACGTGCTCTGCAGGGTTCAGCACTGGAGTAAGTGAACCAGAACTTTATATGATAGGCTGAGCCTAGGATCCTTGGTAGATTGTTGTCTGGCTTGTGGATCATGGTGTTGTACATGATCAGCTATGGACCATTCATCTTCCTCGCGAAGCCTTTCGACGTATGTGCTATAGCAAGTGGCATCAATGATGATGTTTAAATGAATCATCGCCACAATTTATGACATAATGCTGCCTTTCACTGAGGATTACGTCCCCCTTCTTAAGCTGTTTGCGTCCAGTCCATCGCAACTGAAGGTTAAACCCATTCAAATCAATGAATACGCACCGATCTTTGTTTCACAGTACCTGTGTGAGAGAGAGGTCGGGAGCGTAGGGTTTACAAGTTTACTATCGTTGTGGTGTTAACGTGGTCAAGCTCGTTGTGGCATTTCTTCAGTGTGATCTTTAGCTTTCTGAGATCACTGAAAATCGCGGACACGGCCAGGTAAATCCGGAAGTCCTTCTGTCGCTGCTGCATCTGCACCTAAGTATTATCCGAATGTCGTTCAAGGGTGTCTTGGCAACGCTGTAGGATATCGGCAGTTAAGTTTCTCTCAGTTGTTTTAATTGCCCTGTCGCTGAAAAGGGGCACTTCTCGTTTTAAAGCTGTAGTTTAAAGTGAAAATGGTAAATAACTGTTATAAAGCTCAGCCTAAAATGTGCACTATGAAATGGGAAGTGAAGGCGGCCGGCATGATATTTACCTTATAACGCAATGCGTGCTGATCGGTGTGTAAAAAATATGCGTCACTGGCATAACATGGCCATCTATTTCTATTTGTTAAGGAACATTAGGTCTGTTCTGTCTTCCCCCAAAATAGGTCCGGAACCGACACCACGATAAGAAAACACACAAACGTACACACGAACTGACAGACACTGATGGGTGGCACTGAGAGTGGACGGACAGACTGATGTATAGGTTAAAACAACAAATAATACATAAAAGACAAAGTATGCACAAGACACTGTACACATAAATGACACCACACATATAAGACATTTATAAAAGATACTATACACACAGACACCATACATATGAGACAAAATACATACATAACTTTATACACACAAGACACCATACAGACACAATATATATATTCCCACACATACACGCTATACATACAATGAACACACATACATACAGGCAAGCCACTCCACACTTGCATGCAAGCACGCATGCACACACACACAAAATGAACAAACCTTCACAACTATTCCTCCAGTGGATAGTAGATTTATCTACACACATGCTGAAAAATTCAACTAAAACAATGCAATGTAAACTTTCACAATACTCAGTGATGGTAGTCATAAGAACATAACAAAACTATATTTAGTCTGACAGGATTTTCAAAATAACCAAATGATTGAATTAATAATAAAATAAAAGAAATATGTACAGACCTTCAATCCGAAGCTGCGTATGAAAGAAACCGGACAGTCGAAATATGAGCAAAAGTTTCCTTTGCATTCTTTGGAGTATTATAATAAATGTTTACATTGATTAATTTAAAAAGTTATAAGCATATATTTTCACTGCCCTGTGTAGAAAGTTACAAACAAATGCTTTCATTACCATATTTAAACAAGCTATAATCAAATGTTTTCATTACATTGTGTAGAAAATCATAAGCAAATGTTTTCATAACCCTATTTGGAAAGCTGTAATCTAATAGCAAAATTATAACTGGTGGAATGGGAAAAGGTAACTAAAAACTCCTGTATGGGCTCTGAAGAGTTATTCTGGTGCTGGTAGTGATAGGGAGGGGCTGAGAATAGACCCTTAACAAGCTTGTTATAAAAACATCTAATTAAAGATTTCTTAAAATCGAATGTGCTGGAAACAGGGGAGACAAAGATAGACCCTTTATAGAACCATCATCAGGGAAGACTCAACCATAGACCTAACAAACATCCAAGACCTAAAACAGGTGGGAACGAACCGCCAGACATGGAGAGTCATGACCTCTGCCCTATGCTCAGAAGGAAAAACTAACTAATGTTAGCGGCTGAAAGGTGCAGATATCAGAGTCTAGCTGTACACCACAACACAGCGTGCCAACCATCCTTTTAAGGGCACAATCAGAAGACTAAGTCACTAGAATAACAGAAACAGTTTGACTGCCATCACGCAAATGATGCAGATGCAAAATAAAAAATCTACAGCATATGTACCGTGCAATTATCCTCTGTACTGAATGCAGTGTGACCGAACCCTACATAGTTATGCAGCAGGATCAGAGATAATACTGATGAAGACCTATCTACCCTTCTCTGTGGTCATCTCTACCGGAAGCCTGGCCAACACAGATAGGATCGACATTTCTTTCCAAGTCAGGGTGTATCTGATATATACTTAAATGGATTATAGAAAGAAAAAAAAATTTTCTAAGGGAGTTTATAGTTAAACCGCATGCAGCTAAAAAAAAAATGGAGCCCTGAGTTGAGCATAAGAGAATTTGTAGATTTAAAATATAAATAAAACTGACAAACTTTGTCAACCAAGCACATTTGAAAAAAAAAAATGGTTACAAAATAGAAAAATATAAATACATTTCACCGATCATTTGTATTTATACATTTATATCAACTTAACTTTAGGATGATCAAATGTATAAAACAATAGAATACCAGGGAAAATATAACACAACTAGAACTAGAAACTTCCAAACTTGTTGTTTTGTACAGTAGCCTAGAACACGAAAATAAGCCAGGCAGTCAATGACCCGTTTCAACATAAGTTGCATATCTGGGCAAATGATGCTAGGCTCACATTTTCATATTTCAACTGGCATCTGATTGATGATGATGTCAGCATCTTGCTGGCTGTCTTTACTTCCCACAACTTAACCTGGTACCCATTTTAGGCTGCCTCCACTTGGGAACCAAGGGCATTTTTGAAAAACAAAAACAAAAAACTTTATTTGATGCAGATTCGAACCCAAAACCTTAGGGTCAGAATATCAGCATCTAGCCACAACATTACAGCAGCTTCTTTAGAAACATGTAATGTACCTGACACAACATAATGATATTATGAGAAATGAGACTAGTGTTTGTTGTGACAACATGGAAGAGTGAGTGAATCAGGGCACGACAAAGGAAGAAAGTGCTGGATGTTTGACAAAGCAGCATTGGGAAAATTCCATCCATCAATCTGTTTCCCTAGGGCTTGCTACCTACAAGTTGACTATACCATCCTGACACTAAAAGTCTCAATCTAGATGGCAGACCAACAGGATAGATCTAAGATACCCTGTTCAACCTCCCAAAAAGTTATAATTAGGGCATCCAAAATGGCTACATCAGACAGGTGTCACCTGCAATCCTATGCAGGCAAAGACAGCAGGCATGGAAAACATTTATTAAGTGTGTGGCTCTGAGGACAGTGAATGTGTTTTACAATCCATGACTTACCAGAATTCAACTTTCGGTGCTGGGTTTTTAAAAAGACCATTCTCATGGCTTTAACACAGTGGGATAAAGGAGATTGGTTCTTCACCATGTAACACTCCCACAGATAACAGTAGAAGTACAGATCCACTAACCAACTTTCTCTGTGAAGACAGCACAATTTTGTAAAAATCAGGAATACAGAAAATAAACAGATGGTTGTGAAGGAACATGGCTGCCTCCTGACACAGCTCATGGTGATGTATCATTCACATAATAATTCTATGCCGTCTTCACAACGAAGGTTGACTACAGTGTACAACAGCTGTCTTTGGGAATATCATGTGGGGAGGACCCAATCTCTTCCAAGGCTCCACACTCCTAGCATCGACTGGCGGAAAAAAACCATCCAATGGGGAAACTGAACCCTAGTTTTTATCCCATTAAAAGACATTGGAGTTACCAGCTCACTGGGTCAGGTCTAACCACCAGCTGTGAGAGAGGTGGGATTCTGTCCCACCAGCTATGTTTGTGTGGTCATCCAGTCTTGTATAATGTCCACCACAGATTTTTTAAAGGGAATCTCTACGGCATAGTGGTCAACCTGTTTGCCTCATGCTCTGAAGGCAGTGAATTTGTTTTATGAACACATTCTGCAGTTCACGACTGCAGTTTTTACACATAACCTGGGAGATCACCACTGGAGCTATAGGGTTCATGCTTTGTGGGATGCACATGGCAGGCAGCTCG
This sequence comes from Candidula unifasciata, assembly GCA_905116865.2. Taxonomy (NCBI): domain Eukaryota; kingdom Metazoa; phylum Mollusca; class Gastropoda; order Stylommatophora; family Geomitridae; genus Candidula; species Candidula unifasciata. Next base: position 19,782 of record CAJHNH020004169.1, read on the forward strand.
CTATTCTGTGGAGAGAGATAACCCAGCATATCAAATGTTCACGGCTGTTGTTTTGTTTCTACAAGTATTAATACCGTACAACTCTAATGTTGTATACATGTCAATCATAGATACTGACAAAAGATTAGAATAAGAGTATAAACTTTAGAGATATGGAACGCTAAGCATCCCATGGACGATCATGTTCATGCAAGAGGCACATTCCCAAAGATAGTACTCACATGAGGACAAGGTCTGCTTGGAAATGCACATCTCCTCTCACAGTAGAGTAAATTCTTGTCTACTTAGCTCCACTCTAAACACAGTATAGATATTCCTGTGTACATAACTTCTCTACAAGTTCAGTATAGATATTTCTGCCTACCCAGCTCCTCTACAAGTGCAGTATAGATACTTTTGTATACTTAGCTACTCTCTAAAAACAATTAAGATATTTCTGCGTACTTAGCTTCTCTACAAGTACAGTATAAGTATTCGTGTCTACATAGCTGCTCTCTAACTACTGTACAGATATTCCTGTGTACATAGCTTCTTTACAAGTACAGTACAGATATTCTTGTCTACATAGCTAAATTCCCCCCCCCCCCAGTATAGATATTCTTGTGTATATAGGATTCATATATTTACTTTGTGAGTGAAAATATCCACCGTACCCAAAAGAAAGCATAATTTACAAAATCTAGAACATCAGTCTTTGGTGAGGAACTCCTTATTGACCAGTGCATCAAATCTGCTTTAATTATAAAACTAAATATCATCATCAGTACCTTACTGATTGGGGTGGGTGATCATGCCTTTCCATAACCTGCTATCTCCATAAGCATTTATCCGTTTATGTGCTGACACCCCTCAATGCCATGAAAAAAGGCTGTCAAGAATCTAATATACATTGACAGTTTAGTCAGAGGAAAGGCAAGAAGGACACATAATAAAACTTCCACTGGTACCACCAGCATTGGAACTCTTTGCTGGCTGCTAAAGATGAGGATGGAGCACTCACAGGACTGCCCTGAGTGCTGTCAGTTCTCAACTCTGCTCAACACATTTACATTTGTAGGTACATCTTGGAATACAAAACGGCTGCTGCACAGAGGTAGAAAATACAAGTTAGGCTGTAATCTCACTGCATTCTGTTGCTGATTTCTTTGTCACACGTTTTATAATCTTGCCAGTTTTTAGCCATCATGCAGATTTTAGAACTGCAATTACTCTTTCAATTAGCCTCACATCAGCGTGGTCATATGCTGTCTGAAATTGCAAGAATTTTGGGTAATTATCTTGAAGCTTTATATATATTTATATATATACACATACATACATACACATACACTCCAGAAGTTAAATTCCATATAAAACTAAAATAAAATACAATTTTTAATTTCTCCTTCCTTCTCAGGTAGTCAGTTATACTCCGACTCTGAAGGAAATAAATTTTACAATAAACTTATTGGGAGGCAGTGGATCTATTGTATTTGTCCCCAAAATGGGGCCCTGCTACCTACATCGGCAGCCTCTACTTTCAGTGTGTGCCACTGAAATAAAAATAAGGTCCCGGTCAGTGTGATCCTGTTATGGACACATAAGTGCCTCAGTATTTCTTTAATCTGTCATAAAAAGGTCAAACATAAACCCCAACCTCACCTATTCAGATGTGATAACAGTAACAGCTAACTTCTCGAGACCAGCAACAATTTAATAAACAAAAACATCTTACATTAGCCTAACTGCAGTGAACAATGCTCCACTCCCACAAGCATCCTCTCATACAGGCAAAATTCTGAACAATCAACCACCCATGAAAACCCTTTCACTGTAAACATATTAACTTTAAGGACAAAACATATTCTAAATTTTCATTCTCTAATTTGTAGGAAGCAATGGCAAACTACTGAATATGAAAATGCCTTAAATGCCTAAAAATTCCATTGAATAGTAGTAGTAAACTTTACCCCACCAGGACATCACACAAGTGATAAATACCTTATGACACAAAGTGCCACCATGCGGTTGAGGATCACCCATGGAGAGGTCCAGGAAACCGCGTTCAGCCATTAGGCCACATTTAAGGCCTGGCTATACTGGGGCTTCAAAATAACAAAAAATTGCACCCCACATGAGGACGACAAGTTTTAGATTCCAGTGAAGCAAGAGATAAAAAGAAAAGATAACAAAGTTGGAAAGCATTCATGTTGAGAAAACCTGAGAAAAATATAACTAGAAGTTCTTTACACTGGAACCCACAGCAGCAGAGAAATAAAGGCAGACTAAAAATCACATGGAGTAGGGAATTAGAAAGTGAAGTTAAAATGATGTGAAGGAACATGGGAGGAACTGCATGCGATAGCAGAAGATAAGATGACTTCATATGAGCTGGTTGATGGCCTTGATCGATCAGGGGATAAAGAACAAAAAAAGAAGGAGAAAATCACAAATAGCCAACAAAACATGGGGGTGGCTTGTGACAATCTATAAACAGAGGTATGTACACATGCATTTTATGGAAAACTGTTGAAAGGTGTGAGCTTTAAATGAAGATAAACGGCAAACACACATTTACATAACTGCTGGCCAAAAGTTTAAGACCACCTAGTCACCTAGGAAATATATGATTTTCCACAATATTATGGAATACTGCATCATGTGATATTTTAGGGCAGAATTAGGACTAAAATGATTTCCTTCAATGGGCCCTTAAACAGCTATAGATAAAGACAGAGAGATAAGTACTGGACTGCTTATCCCCATGGCATGAGTTGGCCAAGAACACAGACTTGATTTTGATAATTATCTCTGGTGTACTATGTTTGCATATGCTATTGACATGACATATATTGATTATGTAAATGTGAATTATATTAAAACCTACTAATTAGTGTAAAATACACCCACACATAAAGAAAAAACTTCAGTAAATATTTCGGTTATGTAGAACCATAATCCCGGTCAACCCAGTCTAAAATTGGTGCGAGGTAATGTCCTGCAAGTAAAGGCGACTGACAGGATGCTGACCACATCACCCATCACGCATCAACTGGTTCATAAAAATATAAATCTAGCACTAAAAGTAAATGCTAAAGTCAAGTCACCAAAGGGGTCCCTTCTTTGTATTTTTTTATTTATAAATATATAGAACCACAGACTTCACTGTGAGCTGTCAATAAGCATAATATACAAAGGAATATATCCTATTAAAAAGGTATATTCTTCTTAGCATTTATTGGCTGTAAACTCCAATGGAAAGTTCTGGTTGTTTATCCACTTCTGGATTTGGTCTTGTTCCAGAACTTAAGTGTTGCAGGCACATCTGTGTTACAGATCTGGCTTACTTGAATGCAGGCTGTTGGTTCCTTGCATCTCAGTCAGATGCACTCAGCCTTAAAAGGAAATTTCCCTAGTTAAGTCAGTTTTCTGACATACTTGTTAGAGTGGCAGTGAGTCAATTCTTTTTTCCCTCCCTAAAATGGGGCCTGAGAATTCAGACGGGGAAAAACTGTGTATGATGCCCGCCTAATAATCTTATAGACCAAATGGAACTCATTGGTCAACATCCCTTCAGCTGCCTTAACTTTTCAAGTCATTTCCTGATACCAATTTTAAGCTAGGTCAACCTGGGAGTCAAGGTCAATTGAAAAAAAAATCAAAATTAAAGAATTAAAAAATTTTTCATCCAAAATATACAGAGGAACAGAAACAACACAAAGTAAGATAATCAATGACATTCAAAGTAACAGAATCAGCACAAAGCAAGAGAATCAAAGACATACAAAGTAAGATAATCAGAAAAACACAAAGTAACAGAATAAAAGACATACAAATTAACAGAATAAAAGACATACAAATTAACAGAAGCAAAAACACATAAATTAACAGAACATATGACACACAAAGTTACAGAAGACACACAAAGTTTCAGAATCAAAGACAAAAAAAAAGGTAATGGAATTAATAAAAAGCATGAAATTCAAAGACATACACAGTAACAGAATCAATATAAAGAGAGTCAAAGACATACAAAGTAACAGAATTAATACAAAGTAACATAATAGACATAAAATAACATAATCAAAGACAAATTTACAGAAGCCAAGAAGAGGCTACAAATGAAATCTACTGACCTTTAGTAAATGTTTCTTCGCAATCTTCTAGAATGCTCTGGTTTTCTTGATGTTCTCCAACACTTTCCTCTGTGGGTATACTACAAGTTGATGTCTTGGGGAGGTTCTGCTTTTTCTTCACCTTATTCTGTTTGCCAGATGCCTGCCGAACATTGCTGGCTGCATCCTTCTGCTTTCCAGTGAGGCTGAATGAAGGTGAGGCTGGAGAATCTGAAATGCCTCCAATTTCTTCCTCCATTTCTCGAGCAGCCTGCTCCCTTTGAACAAACAGCTGGAAAGTGTTCAATAATAATATCTTTGTGAGGTTATTCAGTCCAAAGAGGTTCTTAAGAGACCAGGAATGAAAAGAGCCTTTTTAGCATAGTTCTTGGTGTTGCTGAAGCAAGCCCCTCTACCACTTCAAGACAAAGACATATTAGGGGGCCTGCATGGTGTTGAGGCATGGTGTCCGCCTCGAATGCTAGAGGTTCCAGGTTCAATCCCTGGTAAGGGCTAGGATTTTTTCAGATGGACTCGGACTTCTAGTAATTCCCCCTCAATCAAACACCCGTGTGCTTTGCTGCGCATGTATGAAATCTAAAAGAGTAGCCTAACAGCCCTGCTCTGGCAAAATTCGGAGTTAAAAATCTACCCAAAGTATTTCAGGTCCTGGCCGGTGCTACAGAGCCTGTGCATTGGGCTGAACTTCTTCGGACCCAGACTTGATTTAGAAGAATGGAGCACTTATGGGTTACTACCCGTGTGCCATGATGTTGATCCATCGTTTCAAACCTCAAACAGACAAAAACTCATTAGAGGGGACTAGTTAATCTATTGTTGGCATAGCTCTTGGTATTGTTTGAACATACAAGTACCTCTATCTCTTCAAGCTGAAGGGGACTAGTTAATATGTTATTGGCATAACTCATGGTGTTGTTTGAACACATAAGCCCTCTACATTTTCAAACCCCCAGGAACACTCAATTTCTGATCTTGCCTCCTCTTGAGTGCTGACCAGCATTAGAGGTCAGCTTTAGACTGGTCTGAAAAGGGGGAAATCATTGGACTACAGGTGACTGGTGAAGCCGTAAGGGTGCAATAATTATAACTTCTTTCAAGACTGACGGATTATCTGCGATCTGCCTTCCAAATTGAGATTTTAAAATCTTAGGATGGTATAGAGAACTTTATGTAGCAGCTTAGAAGGGACAAACCGATCAATTAAATGAACTAACTGTTGACTATGAAACAAAAAAATGATGATATAACAATGAGGCTGTGCAATGTCCCACAGGACTGACCAGAATGGCTAGCCTGGACTACAAATACTTGAAAAAGTCAGATATTTTGCCGAAAATTGAAAAATATCAGAATCATGTTGCTGTAAACATAAACAATGCAATTACATCCTCAGATGAATGCTGAAGAAGAACAAGAAGAGAAGAGATTTTTGACAACACACAAACTGTTTTCACATGAGGACCAACAGGAAAGCATTGTCACAACTATGATGCAGAAGTTCAAGCCATCAAGATAGCAGCAGAGAAACTGCTAAATATATGTTATATTTCTGACAGATGCGGGAGTGGCATTTCAGGCACTCCAGTCTGGAAAATTACCTGGGCTATTGGTTTAAGGTAATTATGCAATGGATACCATCACACTGTGGAGTTCCCGTAAATGAGAGAGCTAATAAAGTAGCCAAGGAAGGTGCAAATAAAAAATAACCTGAAGTACTAGTGTGTTATCAACGGAAGAAGAGAATAATAAAATCAATCAGAAAGCCACCAAAACGGGCACAAGATTACCATATTATGGACAGACCAAAGCAAGTCATTATTCACTTTAGAACAGGACATGATCGACTTCAAAGCTATATGTACACAAATTTTATATTGGCATTGGCATATCAGTCATGTGCACATGTGGACTGGTACCTGAGACAACAGATCATGCCCTCAGAGACTGTCCCAAATACAACATATCAAGGACAAAACTTGTGGCAAAGAGAAACAACGGTGCAAGCCAAACTATACAGGTCACTGAGTGAATTACAAAAGACAGTAAAGTTCATACTAGAAACAACACTGCAGGTTTAGATATTCTATTTCAAGCAAACGAAAGAAGAAGAAGAAGAAGAAAACATGATTGATAGATATTATATTTGTACTCACTTTAACAACTGCACTGACAGCGCTCATAATTCTGGTTCTGGCCAGTGACCTTTGTGCCTGGCTGACTGGGATTCTCATTTCCATGAACATTTGCCGATTTCCCTCGTGGTGTTCAACGAGGTTTGTCAAAAGAACCAGACACTGAAAGGAAAAAAGCAGTGCACAGTGATGACAACTCTCAAAAAAAATGTGAAGCATATGTCATTAATGATAAAATCAGGAATGAGGTTATAAGATTTTTTTAAGTCTGCACATTACCAATTCTAAATTACATATAAAGACAGCAAATAAAAGGGTTTGCTGACTCATAATACAGGGTGTCTTGTGACGCCAGATCATACAAGACATACTCCAAAAGAAGAGATGGACATACAGACCAAGATGGAAAGATAGCATCTGATAAACTCCACATCAGTACGATGTGTCCATATTCAAGACTGCCAGAACAGCAAGAAGCAAAACATTACATCTCCCTTGACCCCCAAACGGTACAAGATGAAGTAAAGAAGAAGAAACTTCTTCTTCTTCATGTTCACTGAGGGAAAATTTTTTTTTTTTTACAGCAGCCCTAAAAGGTCTACAATTATCTGAAGTATTATTTCAGAAATAATTTATGATGAAAATGGGAATTACAAACATCAAAAAGAGACAGTCATCCATTTCTGGTCATGTTATGAAAAGAAGGAAACTGGAAAATGTGACCACTGGAAATATCTGGGTAAAAAAAAAGAGACAGACAACATGAGATGATTCTTGAAAGTCCCCCGTGTGGGTTCCGGGGCCCCATTGTGGGGAAAACAAGAAAAGACCCACTGCCTCCCCAAAAGCATGTCGTAAGAGTTGACTAATTGGGGAGCTTCCTTTGAAGTCGGAGTGCATCTGCCGGAGAGGCAAGGAACCAACAGTCTGTATTCCAGAGAATGAGATCTGTAAAACTGATGCACACGCAACACTCAGGTTCTGGAGCAGGACTGCAGTTCAGTAGTGGATGAGCAACCAGAACTTTCCGCCAGAGTGTACAGCTGGTGAACACGAAGAAGAAGATTCTTGAAAGTCTGTTGACATGGCATGAAGGGGTGTGAGCACTTAAACTGATTCCTGCTGCTGAAGATGGCACACTGTGAAGGGACCCCAGCTGGCAAAACACTTGATGATGATGAATCAGGTATATAATGCTAGACTCATTTTTTTAAAAACCAATCAGTGGGTGATATAGTAAACATCATATCCACTGCCTTCAGTTCCACTGACATTACCTGGTATCCATATTTACCAGGTCGGTCTAGCAGCCAAGTTCAATTTTAAAAGAAAATCAGCCTCAATACAGATTCTAACCTAAGACCTTCTAGCCACTATAATACCCTGGCTTTTGGAAACCTCTGTACTTGCCCCAAATTAATACCACTGATTTTAAATTTATATTTAGGCAAGATCTGTTCCTTTGATGTGTCAGTGTTTGGAGAAGCAAAAACTTACTTGTACAGCCAGGTCAAATCTCTGCTCTACTGGGACACATGAGATGGTCGCAGTCAAACAGATGACAACAGTCTCCATTAGTGGCCCCACCTCAAGGCTGGCTGGTCCTGAAAGTTGAACCAAAACTGAGGTTACTTACTGGACCTTGTTTCATAGGGAAGAAAACCTTGTTCTTCTGTTTTTGCCCTGAAATCTTCTTCTAAGCGTTCACCAGCCATAAACTCTGGCAGAATGTTCTGGTTGTTCATTCATTTCTGGACTTTGGCCTCGCTCCAGAACTTCAGTTTCGCATGCACATACATTCAACAGATCTGGCATATTTGTTTGCAGACTTTTAGTTCCTAGCTTCTCAGGTTCATGACCTCCGACTTCTAACTAATTGCCCACAAAAAACATGGAACATAGTGTTGTCGTTTACAAAAAGGATGCAATATCTACACCTTTTAGCCCAGCATATCCGATTTCATTCAACCCTTACTGAGTCATTTTAGGACACGACTGTTAAGGGGTAGTGGGTCAATTCCTTTTCCACACAAAATGGAGTTCCAGAACCCACAGGCAGAAGAAAAATTTTCAAGCAGCAAGCCTTAAAATAAAAGGGGTCATACAGAAAACGCTTTAAAAAAAAGTGGAACAAAGAAGACAGAAACAATAGAATGCAAAATTTATTGCTTAGCATAATTCACTTTATCTCATCAGGGGCATACTACAGTAACAATTACATGAAGGAAGCAAATAACTGAATCCTTTATAAATGAAGTACAAATTCAACAACAATAGCGAAAATATGCCAGGCAATAAATTGTGCAATATATTGTTTGTGTCTTCTTTGTTCAAATTTACAATGGGGAAACATTGCTTTAAACAATCAAATAAAAAAAAATGAAGAAACCACTGGAATGAACTTCTTTTCTGTAAACAATAAACAAAAGTAGGTTTTGGGGGAAGATATAAGGAACTTCTGATGTCCTTTCTTATGTGTTACCTAAGTAGATAATTTCTTTGAGGCTGTTATTGATGCTGTCGTTCTATACTTTGCATGGCCTCCTCCCTTGCTTTGTGTTTATTGTACTTCAGTTGGTAACAGGGCATTCTCATCAGATGGACAAACCATCGTATCTGTTGCTCTTAATAAAGTGTACACTGTGGAACAAACTGACAGTTATAAAACCAGTTTAGCACACCGAGAAATTGTGAAAATCATGCAGTAAGAAACTGTAGCAAACAACGAAACACTGTTAAATCCAAGCTTACCAGTGCTATGTGTTATGTTGATCATTACCCTGAGAACAATTAACATACAGGACAGAACCGAATGGCCAGGCAAATCCTTCACTGCCTTGCTGTCTAGATTTTCTGGCAACTTGAAAGCAGGCAAACATAACTGACAAAGTCGCAATATTCTAGGAGAAATGAAAAACAAGGATGAGATGAAATATTCAAGAGTTCAATGGCATTTAAAGTGATGGGGTATTAAAATAACTTGAAGTTATCTCAGGATATTTACAGCAAACATTTGTAAAAAATTTCTTTCTCTACAAGTTAGCTTTGTGACTGCACATGCATTGGTTTCACACAAAATTAATATGGTAGGCTCCTCTTGGTTTCTTCTTCTTCTGCACATTTGTAACGATGCCAGTGACTGGCATTTGTAAATTATTTTTTTTAAACTGTTTTCTTCTCCTGCCAATGGTATTATTCTTGTAGGTCTTCATAACAAGAACTTAAAGTGATCAACCCTGAAAACTAGAAGTGTGATGATAAAAGGCATAAAAGAAATGGAAAATCTATGCTTATAACAAAACACTTACTCATTAGACTAGAGGATAGGCAAATATTTATGCGAAATAATTTAATAAATAATGATACATTATTTTTTTTTTAAAGCCATTTTAGTTCTTCATCGTCTTTCACAATTAAAATCAGATCAACAATATGAACAAAAAAGGAGATACAATATAAAAAAGAAAGAAGCTACAATATGAACAAGAAAGAAAATATCTGAAGATTACCTGCTACAAGACTGTAGCAATACAGAGTTTCTGTATGACAGCAAGTAATTCTGGTTCTCAGAGTTCATGTAACTGATCTGCAATTCAGATAAATGTTTGATTTTAAGTCAATATATTGTTAAAAACAAAAACAATAATCTTTATATTTAAAAATCAATGTTTGTGTGTTTGTTTGCCCCTTATAGACTCGGAAACTACTAAACCGATTTAGCTGAAATTTTCAGGATATGTTTGTTTTGATACCGGATGTTGAACCATCATGGTTTGAAATTCAACCTGTCACTGTTAGAGATAGGTGACCACAATTTAAACCATAATATTCGAAACTAATATTTATAATTTTAGTGATTTCTAATTATAGCCACGTTAGTAATTGCGTATGCGCCGTAGTCAGAACGCAAGGCTTCCACCATTCGCCGGTGAGTTACTTGTAGCCAACGCCTTCTCTAATACATAGAGTAGGTCGTGGTACAGCAAACAAGACTACTCTATATTTGCCACAATAACCATATTAAACACGATTTCTATTTTCTGTTTTTTTTTCAAACAACCTTAGATGGGGGGTGGGCATCAAGGACTATCTCGACGTCGGCACAGACATTGACTGCGACATTAACTTCATTAACCGTGTTAGACACGTGCGATTTCTATTGTTGTGCCGTTTCATTAATATATCTGGAGTATCTGTCTATGAGAAAACAATTGCCTGCGGTTTTGAGTTGTGTTATAATCGGGACACAGTAGTAGGGACACACATTTCTAATAGTTAAGTTTTCTTTTTGTTGATCCGATTAAGTGGCTGCTTGGTCGAATGGTTAGAACACTGGGTTCCTGTGCGGGAGACCAGGGTTCGAATCCGCAGTAGTAAATTTTTTTTTTTTACCCCGGACTAAAATAATATCCTTACCTCCTCTGTCGTGGTGACAGCACTAGCCATGTTGCCTTAATACTTTTAAAAAAAAAAAGGCAAGTAAATGGGTAAACCATTTGATAATTAAATTTGACCATTTCGCATACTTATGATTGCATTTTTAAACTTTCCGATTGCATGGTTACGCTGAAATTTCACAGATTTCCATTTATTTTCATTTAGATTTAGTTATTTCATCTGCGTTGGAATTTTAAGCTGTGCTGTTTACCATGGTGTTCATTTCCTAATTATGGTGTTTTTTTCCTGTGTTCATTTGCTTTTCAAGTGTTTTTTTTTCTCCCAACTACTTCAATGAGGGAAAGAGTTGTCTGTGAATTAAGGGGGGGGGGGGGAGGGGAGGAGGGGCGCAAACTATTAACTGAGAGAGCTTTAGGTCACAGTAACTGATTTACCCACTTAAAGTAGCAGCAGCAGTAATAGTTGTGGTTGGGCTGTTACACCATAGTGCTCTAATGTGAAGACCGCCGGTAAGGTTATGGTGTTCTTCTGTCGGGAAGTGAAATTATACATCCTAACCTGACCAGTCTGTGGCGACAGCACTAGCCATGCGGAACCTAATCTTCTGGCTCACGACTCTCTGTCTACTCCGATAGTAACACAGATAGCAGTGACATTATTTTAGCTACTGTGGTGGTGGTCGTGGTAGTAGTTGTACTGGTACTTGAAGGATGATGTGGTAAATATTACACTAGCCCCATTTCTACCTATTACAATTTCTGCTCCCCATTTTAGTCCAGATGGACAGGGATGTCAATGTCAGTTACAGTAACAACAAAATATCGCCAGGTAGTGATTTTCAAATCCTTCGAAGAGGGAGAGAGCAGTAGTCGGTGGAAGAGGGGAGGGGAGGGGGTAATGTCTTAAATTTAAGAGAACTTAAAGAGCTTTACACGTGATTTTCAAGTTCTCATTACCTAATTTGTTTATATTTTACTAACGCTACCTCCGCTTTTCTATTTTTTACGACTTACTTGTTATTCACAAGTACAGTTGCAGCTTTACTTCCGTCCCCTATAAAAATACAAACAGCTTTAGCATGTGATAACCAAATAACCATTTTTGTTACTGTGCTAATAACACGATTTAAACGACCACTAATATAAAGACACAATTATAAGGTGCGTGTTCTAAAGTTGGAAAACCAGACTATCTCTATATCTGTGCAGAGAATTATTGCGACATTAACTATATTAGACACGTGCGATTTCCATTGTCTTTATTTTCCAAAAACCTTTGATGAGGGAGAGAGTAGTAGGTGGATTTAGTTGTGGCAGTGGTGGGGGGGGGGGGAGTGGTTCAAAGACTATCTCTATATCTGAGCAGACAATGATTGTATTAGACACGTGCGATTTCTATTTTCATTCATTTCCATTTAGCCAAACTATGCCACAGCAACGCATGGCCGGGTACAGCTAGTATATAAATAAAATAAAATGATAGTTATAAAACTAAATATATTATTTACCATGCATTTGATTTTTAACCTACAGGGTCAAAGGAATAAAGACTAAAAACCACATTCAGAAAGGAATTAGAGCGTGAAGTGTAAAAGATAGGGAGGACAGAGGGTGAGCTGCATGTGATAGCAAAGGATAGGATGACTTGCAATTAGTTGGTTGATGGCCTAGGCTTCATTGGGGAATAAAGTGCAGAGGAAGATGTGTGTTTTGGTCACAGGTTTAGGTCTAGTGCCAAATTTCCAGTATGCCTTATTAAGCAAGTTACAGGAAATCACTTAATAGCAACAACAACAAATGCAATTTGGTGTCAACGACAAGATATCAGCTTACATTTTCTAAGACCCTGAGGCAGCGAATAAGTTTCCTCAAGACAGAAAGTGACTTCTGGATATTCCCTGATAAATCTTCCGGCAAATTCTTCTCACAGAATCTCACTGCAGAATTATAAAACAAAAGCATTATAGTGACATGGCAAAAAGGTAAATGTCATCCCATGGCGGATGCCACTGTTGGGCTGTTAAGAGTTACAGCGTGGTACAAAAATAAGACCCAACTTAAAAATAAGCATTAGAATGATTTTTCAGAATGTTCATAATACAAGCCCTAGTTAAGATCATTCAATAGTAGTCTGATGAAACACACAAAGAACTTACCTAATTATAAAGTAATGAATGCAAAAAATAAATATAAACATTATTATTTAGATTAATGCTTTAAATATTTGTTGATATAAATTACAATGAGGTATTGATGAATACCCATGATGGTGCCTTTAGACAATACAATGTAACAACTGTGCAGAAGTACTGCAAAACATGGTGACACTCCATTTTTGAGTAATGGAATATTTAAACACCCAATTCTACACTTGAACAGATCATTTTTAACAGCTGACTAGAATCTGCCATAAATACTTACCAGAATCCACAATATGGTCTAAGCCACCAATAGATCTCAGCTCTTCCTTAAACCCTTCTCCAGCCCGTCTTGAGGTCAAACTCAGTAACGACTCTAGTGCCAAACTACTTGTCTGTAAAAATGGAGAGAAAAAACGACAGAAATACTGCAAGTCAAATATTCCGTTTACATGCAACTGAAGTCAAAAGTAAACTAAAGGACCCTTTTCACAGTCAGTAGCACAACAGGCATATGATGCAAGACTTATTTTTATAGACCAATTGGCACAAGGCAGCTTCTTTCCCTTCTGCAAAGTTCTCTCAAGCCCTTGTATGCTGGTTACATCCAGTGCTGCAACATCGCCAGCATGGTTTTCGGCATCATTCAATATCATGCCATTGTACCCAGCATCGTTCGACATCATCCCAGCCATCTTTACTTGGTACCCATTTTAGGCTAGGCTGACCTAGCATCCAAGGTCAATTTGAAACCAATCCTCCCCCTGTTGGTTCCAGGACTTCATTTAAAGGGAGCAAAAGAACAGGCCCCCTGTTTCCCTAACAAGCTGGTCATAAAAGCAGACTAATTAAGGTACATCTGCTTGAGAGGTGAGGAAACAACAGTCTGCATAACAGTAAGCCAGAACTGTAAAATAGATGTGCATATAAAACTCAAGTTCTGGAAACAAGACCAAAGTCCAGAAGTGGACAAATAACCATAATTTTTGGCTGGAGTTTTCAGACTGTGAATGCTAAGAAGAAGAAGAAGAAGAAGAAGGAGAAGGAGGAGGAGGAGGAGGAGGAAGAAGAAGAAGAAGAAGAAGAAGAAGAAAAAGAAGAAGAAGAAGAAGAAACAAATCAAAGACCTTCTGGCTGGCAGGCAAGCTTCTAGCCACTATCAACCAGGGCTCCAATGTGCCACTGAGGTGCTATGGAAATATTCAGTTATTCTACAACTACTCATTAGCACAGAACTAGTGAAATATAAAGAAAGAGTCAGTGGCTAAGACCCATGGGACATACTAAAGCAGGACAAGCAGGCAGTAATCATATCAGGCTCCACAAACACGTTTCAGAAATTCGAAACAGACAGTCTCCACTATAAATAGGTAGACAGCATTTGCAAGTCGCACTTCACCTCCATCATCTGCATCTACACACCTAGACATGCCGGGGTAAACAGTATTGAACAAGCAGATCAACTGGCAAGAGATGCACAAATTAATGCAGGAAGACATATGGGCAGAGCTGGCATCATCAACAAGTGCTAAAAGTCAACAACTGGCCAACTACAAAACACAGCACTCACTGAGACAACGGGGCAAGTATACAGGGTACTACATCACCACAGCTCTCTAGTATGTTGGAATGTTAAACAGTCAGTCAGTCAGGTACCATCTCCACAATGAAGACTGGCTGCGATGGATCTTCAACACTCTGCCACTTGTCTTGGTTGTACACTCTCTCAGACTGCTGTTTGTCCATCTCTTAACGTTGCCCTTCGACATAAATCCTTGTCTACCTCTTGTTCTCTTGCCTTCAACATTTCCCTCCAGTATGATTTTCAAAAGAGTGCTGTCTTTTAAAATGGTCTCTTTTTTATTTATTTCAGTAACTCTCTTTTCATTCCCAGCCTCTCCAGAACGTCTATATTTGATTCTTTTTGTTTGCATGACACAGAACCTGCATATCTTCATTTCTGGAGACTGAGTTCAATCTCCTAACTGCTTGTTCACTGTCCAAGTTTCAGCTACACAAAGCCCTACTTGAATATGCTACCTATCAATCAATAATTTTCCAGCTACAAACCACAGTACTTACTGAGACAAAATCCAGATCCACCTCTCGAGAATATGTTTCCTGCAACAACCCAAGTAGCTCCATTACCTTCTGCCGAGTTCTTTCAAGCCCTTGCAGGCTGGTCACACCCAGTGCTGTAACATCGCCAGCATCGTTCTCATTGAGTTTGAGCATGAGGCTGAGACTGTGATGGTCAAGATCCATGCTGAGTCGGTCCCGACTCAACACAAACATTAAGGCGGCAGTGCTCAGGGCCAAGTTCTTGAAGACAATATAAAAGATCAAGATAATTGTATGTCAGATTTTCTTTAGAGGTGTGACAGTACTTGACATATAAACATATGAGAAGCAGCTGGAAGAAATGTTAAGAATGCTGGAGTCTCGTGCAGAGAGCGAGGTTGAAGTCTTCTGTCTCTCAGTGTGGGTTCTTGGGCCTTATTTGGGGGGAAAAGATTAGGACCTCCCCCCCCCCCTTCCCCCCAGCATTTTGTAAAAGGTAACTAATTTATGGTGTTTCCTTCACAGTTGGAGCTCATCTGCTGGCAGGCAATAACTGCCTGAGATAGGGTTAAAAGATGGAGGGGGAAACTGTCAATGAGTGGAATAATATGAAAAAAGACAAAGCACAGAATAATAAGGACTAAGAATATGACACTGCAGTTGATATGGAGGACAGAACTGTAAAAGAGTGGAATAAGAACCCAAAAAAAGACAATGTACCGAAGAAAGAAGAATACAAATATGGGAAACTAAATGAGAAATAAGTGAAATTTATGAGCAGTCTGATGAAAAACATGAGGAGTAGGTTATTGAGGACACCCTTCTGTCTTTTCAAGCATTTATTTTGTGTTTTAGAGAAGCATGGGAATCAGCTGTAAGTAAGGCCAGAGATAGTCTCTCTCCTCCATAGCCCAAAGCCTGGGTAGTATTGTACAGCCCATGTGTTGCCCAAGCAGCATGATCCCTCCCTTGGCCTGCTTTGTTTACTTCAAAGGAAAGCTAATACTAATAAGAAACCAACAGTGTGCATACAAATAAGCCAGTTTTGTAAAATCAATGTTCATGCAAAACTCAAGTTCTGGAATAAGACCAAAGTCCACAAGTGGACAAACAACCAGGATTTCTTCGCTAAGAAGAAGAAGAAGAACCCTGAGTAAGGTTATGAGTATTTTCTGTTAAAAAAAAGGGGTAAAAAAATAAATTATAGCCTGTACAGTCTGTGGAATGCACTAGCCATGCAGCTCTAAATCCTCAGGATCAGAGACCCCCTGCCTACACCTCAAAAGTGGCAAATATAAGCAGTAATGGCAAGAGTATTAGCCCCTCCCATATCCCACATGCTAGCCCACCCCGGCACAACTAACTGTCCTTCTTAGGACGGTTTCCCCCACCCAGCCAACAGGACGAAACCAGCAGCTAATCACAACCAGCCAAGCCGCCATGTCAACCCACCGAACCAGCTCACCGGCATCCCACAGCTCGCGAACAGCCAGGCATGATGTCGACCGCCAAATCTACTCCCACCCACCCGATCCAGGCCATCCCAGGCAGTCTCTACTAGTCCTTTTCAGGACTAGTAAATTTCCAAATCCCTACTGCAGTAACATGCAAGGAAAATCAAAACCGCACAGAAACGTTAACGCAGGTAAAGCAAGGCCCCAGAGGCACGCTGAAGCGTTAGATTTTTTTTTTTTTTTTTAAATCTTCAAGTCCAGTCAAGTATTAGATTGTTTAATGTAACCAGCTTTCTTCCTCATAACATTTCCTGGACACACCCACACACACAAACACACAAAAATAAAACCCTTTGAAGTCAAGAGTGTCATGCCTGTTAGGGATGGAAACAACAGACTGCACAAGTCTGTAAAATGGATGCACATGCAACACCTAAGTCCTGGAGCAATGTAACAGAGTCCAAAAATTATTTAACTACCAGGACTTGCCACTGAAGTTAACATTAATCATGTTCCAGTGTGGATTAAAAAATTTTCTTCATTTTAAAGCCCCACCCCGCCTGTAGTCGGGGGCCCTAATATAGCCTAACAGTTTAATGGGGTTTCTGGGACTTGTGCCCGGGTGAGCCTCAATTGAATGGTTTCACTCTGTGTCATCAGGTTTTGGTCGCTCGCTGTACAGTCCCGATGGGGCTGAACAACACCAACTAAAGTTAACAACAGGTTAACACAAACAAACAAGAACATACAACAAAACAAAATAGAGAGACTGAAGGAAATAACTAAAACTATCAAAATGTAAAGTATACCAAATGAAGAATAAACAGCATGATGAATTACCTGCAGTAATAAATGCAATCAATCTGGCAGTATCACTAAATACTTACTGGATCTGAACAAGCATCTTCCAGAAGGTTGAAGATTCTACTGATGGTTCCATGAACTCTCATGTGCATGCGAAAAGCTGGTGAGATGCATTTGCTGGCCAGTTGAAGGCAACTAAGGAAGAAATTTAAGCCCATTAAGTGATATATTTTATGGTAAATTCTATTGAAAAATTACCTAAATGGTAAGTAAAACTCATCAGTTTTTCTATGAAACATAATCATGAAAGAGAAAATGAACATCATAGCTAGAAAGCATTTATCAGCATTTAAAAAACAAGGACATAGATACAGCTGCATATAATGGTAGCTTTTTGGGAAAAGTCCACTAACTATCAAAATACCCCCAATATTTCTTCTACAGAATATTGAGTAATTCATCACCATCACCCAGTAGCTTATTCCTTGCAGCCCTTCCCTCCCCACAACTTTCACAATTTCTTTATATCAAGGGCCAGATGCCCCATATCTTTACAGTAGATGTTAATGAGTAAATTAACTATCACATTCCTAATTCCTCTGCACTGTGATTTCCCACTCCTCCAACTCCAAAAATGTCATCTTCTATAATTATTTTCTCCACACTTTTCCTGCCCAAAATACCTAATTTTCCTGAATTTTATTAATCTTAGTAAGCTGTCATCTTCTGTAATGAGCTCTTTTTGTTCTCTTCTCTATCCAGGTGTTTAAATTATGCAGCTCACTCCAGAAACTTTTTTACTTCTAACTTTATTTCTTTTCGCCAAGTTGTTTTTGCCTGTGTGTGGCCTGCTTTGTTGTTTAAGGAGGCCAACACTCCATTAGGGAATAAAGGGGAGAAGAAGAAAAAAAAATATCTGATAAGACTAGAGTACACAATTAACTGTCCCACTAACCTCAGACAACGAATAGTATTAGAGTTGGTCTCCTTTAAACTGTCTAAGAGATAATCAATCTCCTTGATAAAATCATGGGTCTCTCCCAGCTCCTGGACTTCATGTGTCTGTCTCACATTCTGAATCACTGTATACAACTGAAATACAATTAGATATATGTGAATATGTGTTTTAATATTTTAGGTAAACTAAGGATGCCTTTGCACAGGACAGAATGTTATGTTATCACAATTGACGTCACTGCACACTGGGCATTCTCATGCGTGCTCAGTCCTCCAAGGTACTTCCCACGGGAAGTCAGGACAGAATAGAATGGAGGACTAGACGGCAAGAACTGTATAAAATATAACTGAACAAAGGATGATGATGATGAAAGGATGTCATGAGAATCACTAGTCATATTGCGACTCAAAGGGTGACGTGGTCAATTTTAGGCTGGTCACCCGTACTTCCCAGAACCTTTCCTTTACCCACTTAGGGTTTTGTTAAAGTTTTTTAAAAATCTTCCTTGATAGGGTTTTGAACCTATGACCACCAGGGTGGCAGGCAATAACTGCCTGAGATAGGGTTAAAAGATGGAGGAGGAAACTGTCAATGAGTGGAATAATATGAAAAAAGACAAAACACAGAATAATAAGGGCTAAGAATATGACACTGCAGTTGGGAGATAAAGTTGATATGGAAGACAGAACTGTAAAAGAGTGGAATAAGAACCAAAAAAAGACAATGTACAGAAGAAAGAAGAATAAAAATATGGGAAACTAAATGAGAAATAAGTGAAATTTATGAGCAGTCTGATGAAAAACATGAGGAGTAGGTTATTGAAGACACCCTTCTGTCTTTCCAAGCATTTATTTTGTGTTTTAGAGAAGCATGGGAATCAGCTGTAAGTAAGGCCAGAGATAAAGTTTCTCTCCTCCATAGCCCAAAGCCTGGGTAGTATTGTACAGCCCATGTGTTGCCCAAGCAACATGATCCCTCTCTTGGCCTGCTTTGTTTACTCCAAAGGAAAGCTAATACTAATATGTTTGGAACAAAGCATGATGCAAAATCCATTAGATCATAAGTGCAGTAATCTGTCTGGCTGCCTATCAGAGCTTCCCTCCTAGACCAGCTGCCTACCAACCAAGGCTAAAGGCCCTGTCAGGCATGCCATAACATGAAGTTCTCAGGTTGCATTTACTCTTTAAGGGTAAGGCTAACATCCTCCCCAGTGTGCTGATCTGTCTGAAGCCATTGGCACAATGTGAATGAAGGACAGCATGGCATACAATAAGATACACACACACACACTCAAAAAAAGATTATAAAATCTGCAGTAGGAGACAACAGAGGTATGTTGTATAAAGCAGTGACACATCAGGCATGTACCTCTTTGTGGCTTTTGCTGACTGTAAGTGTCGTGTATGCCTCATCATGTTCTCCCACAGGCCAGTGCATTTCTCGCTTCAGCTTTGGTCCTTCTTCAGGCTTCTGTATTATAACTACATCAGCATCATCTGCCTTCTTCTTCTTTCTCACAGTTGCTGTCTTCTCCTATGAACAAACATATGATTACATATGAAATTTATTGTTTATTCATATTCTCTCTTTTCTGCAGCTCTCCCTACAATTTTCATGCAGGGAAGATAGACATTAAATGGTGACAAAAATATGACAACAACTAAATCTCACTGACTTTAATGTGTTTTCACATATAAATATTTGTTGTGTTTTTGTACACAATCGTTTGTTAAAATTTCAGTAGGAATCTGCTTAAAATTCATTTACCCTTCTTCTTCCTCCTTGTCGACAGTGAGAAGATTGTGTGTACAGTCGACCTGTAAAGTCATCCTCATTCAACCAATGATATAATGCTATGTCTGCGCTAAGAGGCAGCCTTTCTTCAATTTGACACTGTAAATATTGTCTGCAAGATGGCAGTCCTACATCAAATGTATATAACAACATTAATGTAACTGCAAGTGCTTTGCTAATCTTACTGCTCAGTCAGTGCCATAAGTGATAATACCAAATGAGTTGCATGAATTAGCATGGTAAATCATTATTTAAAATAAGCATTTAAATAACACTGCACATCCTTTTAAAGGAGGCGGAGAGCAATGGCTCCTACTTTCTAAAAATTATGAGCAATTATAAAAAAAATTTCTGAATGGAAAAAGAAATAACTATAAAAACTATAATCCTTAATATCTAGAAGGGCTGAATAGAATAATAGCTTTAAAAGAATTCTGAAAATGTGAAAGTTTAAAGTTAATATGTTAAGGATGATAAAGTAGCAAAGCCAATGTGTGAGATAATAAATAGGGCTGTACCGAATAGTGATTTTCACTATTCGGCCGATAGGAATAGTGGGACCAACTATTCGGCCGAATACGAACAGTGAATCATCATCATCAGGTGCCTTGTTGACTGGCATGGACGATCATGCCTCTCCACAATCTGCTATCTCCTGCAGCATGTAACAGTTCGTGTGCTGACACACCTCCATGTCATGCAACAAGACTGTCAAAAATCTTCTTTCGTTGTCTTCCTCTATCCCTCCTTCCACAGATCTTTCCAGTGGTCACCAAATGTTCTATTTTCCCTCTCCTCATAACACGGCTGAAAAATGACGACTGTCTTCTTCTGATGTCTGTGATTAGTTGTCTTCGGGCTCCCATCTCTTTCAAAACCATCGTTCGCTCGGCCGTTCGTTCGATGTAATTTAAACGCACATTTATATATTCTCGTTAGCAATATCTTAAAATCTGATTTGGGCGAAGACACCCTGAAAGAACTTAAAATGCATGATATCTCTCTCTCTCTCTCTCTCTCCCTCTCACACACACACACCGCGGTTGGCATTTTATGCAGTATGCACCACGCAACCGGGTCGCAGTTTCCCCTGCTATGACAGACTTATGCAACAGCAACTATTGTGTTAATGAAAGAGTTATTTCAGTCCATCACAGTGTATGCAGAAACGGGAGTAAGGTAACCACTATTCGTATTCGGCCCGACTGCAACTGAGGTCCCAGAAACCCTGTTCAACTGTTATGCCATATTTATGGCCATGCTATATTTACGGCCACTGGCAAAAGCCAATATAATAAAGTCAAAATAACTAGAATTTGCATCCCACATGGGGACGACGCCAATTGCCTGGATATTTTATGAGGACAAGCTAACTTGAAAACTTAGGGTCAATTGGCAAAACAGATCTAAGGCATCACAAATAGATAACACTTGAATGGCTTGGTCAGAAGACATGAGGACTGATAACACACATTCATCAATGATTCAGGTGATCATGCGAGATGGCAACCCATAACCGCCTAAATTTATTGGCATGACACATCGAAAAAGTTAATTACCTCAGTCTCTTCATTGTGCTCACTGTTCCATGAACGCATATTATAGCTTGCCTTGGCTGAAAGCTGTTGAAATACACATTATAATTTACTGATCTACCTAATACTTACAGAAGTAAAGACTGATTGGTACTTATGCTTCATAGACTATACAAAAGCATTTGACTGTGTGAAGCATAAAGAAGTAATCAAACTGTTAAAAAAATTAAACTGATGGAAAAGATCTATGAATAATAAAGAATATGTATTGGTTGCAAACAGCAGCTATAAGAATTAGAAACTGTTAAGGAACATTTCAAAGCATAAAGAAGAGCATACAACAAGGATGTGTACTGTCACCTGTTTGTTTTAACTATACGGTGAATATATAATGAGATCTTTAATTGATATACCCGGAATTGTGGTTGGTGGGCACAATATAAAACAATTTATGTTATGCTGATGACACAGTCTTGATAGCAACAAGTCAGAAAGAACTACAGGAAATGATAGACATTGTGGTGTCAGAAAGTGGAAGAATGAGCCTCAGTTTGAATAATGGGAAGACAGAAGTAATTTTGGTATCAAAGAAAGGAATTATTCCTAAATATGTAATAAAAGTTGATGGTGTTATTTTGGGACAAGTACAGAAATTTAAGTATCTGGGCACATGGATAACATCAGATGGAAGATGCGTAACTGAGATAAGAAACAGAATAGGACAGGCAAAAACTGCATTTTATAAAATGAAGAACATCCTGTGCAATATATCCTTGTCATTGAGAGTTAGAAAAATAATTCTTGCTTGCTACATACATCCAGTTTTAACATATGGCTGTGAATCCTAGACAATCGGTAGGCAGGCCAAACAATTCCTTGAGGCCTCAGTGATGAGGTTTTACAGAAGAATGCTTAAAATACCTTGGACAGCCAAAAAGAGCAACCAAGAGGTTTTGAAAGAGGTGGGAGCCCGAAGACAACTTATCACAAACACAAGAATGAGACAGACATCATTCTTCAGCCATGTTATGAGAAGAGGAAAAATAGAACGTGTTATGACCACTGGAAAGATCTGTGGGAAGAGGGATAGAGGAAGACAACGAGAGAAGATTCTTGACAGTCTTGCTGCATGGCATGGAGGTGTGTCAGCACACAAACTGATACATGCTGCAGGAGATCGCAGATTGTGAAGAGGCATGATCGAACACGCCAGTCTAATGCTGTTAATGTCTATTTTTATGGTGTTAAAATATCCGACAGAACTAACTGGAATGTGTGTCAAGATTTATTGAGTATGTGATGAGGAGTTACTGCAGTGCTCCTCCTTTCATCTGAATCAGAGCATTTTATTACAATTACATAAATCCTTGTATGGAACTGTGCACTTAACAGTTCCAACAAAACAATGTTTACGTGCTTGTCCAAGATAAGAAGATACAAGCTAGGCAGAGGGAGCAGTTTTGCTCAAAAATGTTGTGTGAGTGTAAGGTAGTAGGTAGTGTTTCTTTTATGACTCAGCATGCATTGTGCCTAATAACCATGTACCGCATTATTGGCGTGGTAAAGTACAGAATTAGATTACTATCATGTTTCCAACAATTTTATTTCTTCTTCTTCGTGTTCACTGGCTGTAAACTCTAGCAAAAAGTTCTGATTGTTCATCCACTCCTGGACTTTAATGTTTTTCCTTCTTCATCTTCATCGTGTTCACTGGCTGTAAACTCCAGCAAAAAGTTCTGATTGTTCATCCACTCCTGGACTTTAATGTTTTTCCTTCTTCATCTTCATTGTGTTCACTGACCGTGAACTCCAGCAAAAAGTTCTGATTGTTCATCCACTCCTGGACTTTAATGTTTTTCCTTCTTCATCTTCATTGTGTTCACTGGCTGTAAACTCCAGCAACAAGTTATGATGGTTTTCGTTTACTTCTGGATTGGAGTCTTGTTCCAGAAGCTGCATGTTGAATGCACATTCATTTTACACATCTGGCTTTTTTGTTTGCAGATTCTGGATTCCTTGCCTCTCAGGCAGAGGTAATGCCACTTCGAAGGATGACCTCAATTAGTTGACTCCTACAACATGCATGTTGAGGTGGCAGTTGGTCTATTTGTGTTTTCCCTACAATGGGGCCCTGGAACTCACACAAGGAGTCTTGTTTCAGAATCTGAAATTTTGTGTGCACATCTGTTTAACAGATCTTGCTTATTTCAATGCAGACAGTTGGTTCCTCAAATCTCAGGCAAATGACTCCCCTAATTAGCTGACTCTCCCGATATGCTTGTTAGGGAGCAGTGGTATTCTACTATTCATTTATATATATATATATTTTTTTTTTTAAAATTATTCTACACAATTTTAAAACAATGGTTAAAAATTGCCTAAAGCACCAGGCTCACAAATTTTTGCTTACAGCCACTACTAAAAATCATGCTTTGTTTAGATTTTACCTTGCTTCACTCAAACCGGAAAATGTTTCCTACAATTACTGTAACATATACCCCACAATGTTACTATACACCACAATGTTTTATACCTCACAATGTTATTATACACCACAATGTTTTATACCTCACAATGTTTTTATACACCACAATGTTTTATACCTCACAATGTTGTTATACACCACAATGTTTTATACCCCACAATGTTACTATACACCACAATGTTTTATACCTCACAATGTTTTATACCTCACAATGTTTTATACCTCACAATGTTTTATACATCATAAAGTTATATATTCCACCGTACAATAATGCTATGTTTTTAACAGCACCACAACCCACCTTCTGTGGACTGCTAGCAAAGATCCTCTTCTGCACGTCTGAGGCTTGAGGCAAGGATTTCTTCGACTTGAAAAACTTCCACTCAATAACTGCAGGACTAGACGACTTTTGACTTTCTCCTTCCAAGCTCTTCTGACTGTTTGAGGTCTCCTGTGACTGTGAAGATGGCTCTGAGAATGATACCATATCTAGAACACTCACAGATTCAGAGTCTATACCTTGTTCCAAATGACGTGGTGCTGCATGCAACTCTGTCACTGAAGAAATATCAATATGCTGATAATTTATAGTTTCTATTGTACATTTCACAACAGGAGTGCATCCTGCTGAATCTGATGCCTTTGATGAAGATGAAGATGCTGGTGAAGTCACCATGTTTATCCCTAGCTGGTGTCATAACTTGTTGAATCACCACTGGCATTATGACTAGCTGCCTGTCTGGCAGAGGTGAATCTTCCTCTCTGAAAAAACGGTGGCTGGAGTTTCTCTTTGATTTTAGCTGTCCGAGATTTGAAAATTCTATACTGCTTTCCTACAGTCTTTGCGACACATTAACAACGTAACTGTCATTATGTGGAAAGTGATATCTGTGTAATCTGAACAGTGGAATCTGCACCATATATGCCTGCTTTGGTTCTACACTTTGAAGATGCTGGTGACATGGGGTTGCTGCAATTAGATTGTGAGGGTGATAATCGCTGTGATGAATGATTTCCCATAAAAAGAACATTCTGGGATTGAGTACTTTGTATTGGAAGTTCTTCATTAACGGCCGTCCCTGAACAGAGAGAATCATTGCTAACATTTGTTAACAGAATTTCCTGAGTTGACATTCCTTTTGATGAACTTTCTTCCATAAATAGAATACTCAGGGGTTTAAGATCTGTTGCTGGAGTTGTCTCTTCTGCAATGAATGTGGCTGAGGGGACGGAATTGTTGTTAGCATTTGCTGATGAATCTTCCCGAAATGGGTCTGAGATTGCTTTACTGAAAGTCACTTTTGAGTGTCTAGGGGAATACTTTGTCCGTCCTTTGCAAAGGGGTTGAATACTTGTTGAAGCTACCTCTTCTGCAATGAAAGTGGCGGAGGGTACAGAATCACTACTAGCATTTTGTGATGAATCTTCCTGAGAATGTGTCTGCGACTGCCTTCGCTGAAAGGTCACTTTTGAGTGTCTAGGGGAATACCTTGTCCGTCTTTTGCAAATAGGTTGAATACTTGTTGAAGCTACCTCTTCTGCAATGAATGTAGCTGGGAGGACAGAATCACTGCTAGCATTTGGTGATGAATCTTCCTGGAGGTGGTCTGAGATTGATTCACTAAAAGTCACTTTTGAGTTTTTAAGGGAATACTTCGTCTGTCTTTACAAATGTGGTTGAATAACTGTTGAAGCTACCTCTTCTGCACTGATGTAGCTGGGGGGACAGAATCACTGCTAGCACTTTGTGATGAATCTTCCTGGAGTTGGTCTGAGATTGCTTCACTAAAAGTCACTTTTGAGTGTCTAGGGGAATACTTCATCTGTCTTTTGCAAAGGGGTTGAATACTTGTTGAAGCTACCTCTTCTGCAATAATGGTGGCGGAGGGTACAGAATCACTACTAGCATTTTGTGATGAATCTTCCTGAGATGTGTCCGCGACTGCTTCGCTGAAGGTCACTTTTGAGTGCCTAGTGGAATACTTTGCCCGTCTATTGCAAAGGGGTTGAATACTTGTTGAAGCTACCTCTTCTGCAATGAATGTAGCTGGGAGGACAGAATCACTGCTAGCATTTGGTGATGAATCTTCCTGGAGGTGGTCTGAGACTGCTTCACTAAAAGTCACTTTGAGTTTTCT
>CAJHNH020004170.1:0-27500 GCA_905116865.2 Candidula unifasciata
GACATTGGACATGACATGCCCCTGTTGGCAACATTGCACATCACACCCCCCTGTGGCATACATTGACATCACACAGCTCCTGTGGCAGACACTGACATCACACAGCCCCTGTGGCAGACATTGACATCGCACCCCCCTGAGGCAGACACTGACATCACACCTCCTGAGGCAGACATTGACATCACACCCCCCTGAGGCAGACACTGACATCACACAGCCCCTGTGGCAGACATTGACATCACACCCCCCTGAGGCAGACACTGACATCACACCTCCTGAGGCAGACATTGACATCACACCCCCCTGAGGCAGACACTGACATCACACAGCCCCTGTGGCAGACATTGACATCACACCTCCCTGAGGCAGACACTGACATCACACAGCCCCTATGGCAGACATTGGCATCACACTGCCCCTGTGGCAGACATTGACATGACACTGCCCCTGTGGCAGACATTGACATGACACTGCCCCTGTGGCAGACATTGACATCACACACCCCTGTGGCATACATTGACATCACACAGCTCCTGTGGCAGACACTGACATCACACAGTCCCTGTGGCAGACATTGACATCACACAGCCCCTGTGGCAGACACTGACATCACATAGCCCCTGTGGCAGACACTGACATCACATACCCCGAGACAGACATTGACATCACACCCCCTGAGACAGACATTGACATCACACCCCCTGAGACAGGCAGACACTGACATTACACCCCCTGAGACAGACACTGACATCACACCCCCTGAGACAGACACTGACATCACACCCCCTAAGACAGACACTGACATCACACCCCCTGTGGATGACATTGACATCACACCCCCTGAGACAGACATTGAGATCACACCCCCTGAGACAGACATTGAGATCACACCCCCTGAGACAGACATTGACATCACACCCCACTGAGACAGACATTGACATCACACCCCCTGAGACAGACACTGACATCACACCTCCTGTGGTAGACACTGACATTACATCCCCTGAGACAGACATTGACATCACAACTCCTGAGACAGACATTGAGATCACAACCCCTGAGACAGACATTGACATCACAACCCCTGAGACAGACATTGACATAACATCCCCTGAGACAGACATTGACATCACACCCCTGAGACAGACATTGAGATCTTACCGCCTGAGACAGACATTGACATCACAACCCCTGAGACAGACATTGACATAACACCCCCTGAGACAGACATTGACATCAAACACCCCTGTGGCAGACACTGACATCACACACCCCCTGTGGTTGACATTGACATCACTACCACTGTGTTGACACTGACATCACACTGCCCATGTGACGGACACTGACATCACACTGCCCCTGTGGCGGACACTGACATCACACTGCCCCTGTGGCAGACATTGAAATCACACTGCCCCTGTGGCAGACATTGACATGACACTGCCCCTGTGGCAGACATTGACATCACACACCGCCTGTGGCATACATTGACATCACACTGCCCCTGTGACGGACACTGACATCACACTGCCCCTGTGACGGACACTGACATCACACTGCCCCTGTGAAGGATACTGACATCACAACCTCAAGCTTACAACGCGCCCTTACATCATTTAACACGTAAGAATAAATATTTTTAACGACATGCGACACTCAGTTGATTTGAGTTAGGTTGATTCAAGAACCCACATCACAGCACTCGGCGCATTCCCATATGCGCTCCGTCCCCATCTTTAGCAGCCAGTGCAGAGGTCCAGTACCAATGGTGCCACTAGCAGTCTATGTGTCCGTCTCGCCTTTCATCTGAGCGTCGAGTATCGGCCAGATCTCCTGGTCACTCCTCGCTGCATCACTCTCACCAGATTGTGAGATTCAGTTTGCTGTTCCGCATTGTCCACTGCTCCCATAAGGTCTTAACTACGTCTGCCTTATCATGCATCAGTATTCCGTCAAGCTGTGCAGAGCCAGCCAGTCTTTCCACCTGTTTATTTGACAACACACCGGCAAGCCCCGGGATGAAGATCCAGACAATGCTTTTCATTCCTGAACTCCGAAGCGAAGCATGCCACTCTGTACGAAGCATGCCTCTCCTCGCCTTCTTGGGCATGCTTTCTGAGTCAGTTACAATCACGCTGTGTGTGTATATATATCGTGTTCCCTATCCCGAGGAAAGCTGCAGTGACCGTCTCTACCTCCATTCTTGAGCTGGATTTTGTGATATCACATGCTAGGCTCTCCTGCACCAAACGTCGACCATTAGCTTTTGCTAAGAAACCCCAGTCACTTTTTTTGCCTCTTGACACTGAACCATTTGTATAAATAATCACATCAAGAGCATTTTTCCGAATTAACTGAAGAAATTCCACCTCCGTGGCACATTCTGGCCAGTCTCTGCATTCCCGGCTCAATGTGTTTATGACTCTTTCCAAGTCTGTCTGTTCAGCTTACAGTCTGACCCACTCCTCTCTTTGCCGTAATGTTCTCCAGGATGTAAACCTGTCTGATCATCGTTGTCCCTCGCCTGGGCTATCCATGACTGCCATCTTATCAGCCGTTGACCCTTAACTGCGTCCAGCGATTCGTGTAAATGGTGATCTTTGTCTGCAGTTATTCTGAGGTATATCTTCGCCTGCAGCACCTTGTCATGCGACAGTGATATCACACAGTATATAGGCAGACCTACTGAACTATTGGAAAGAAAATGTCTATCACAGAGATGACTGAATTTGACTGATGTATGCAGCAGTCAGCCTCATGGCTTGGGAATGCTGAAGAAGAAGATGACAACACGCAGGGAAGGAGACACACACAACAAATGACCTAGGCTTCCACGTCGACAGAGTCTTAAATGGGTGTCAGGTAAAATCATGAGAAGTAAAGGCGGCTGGCTGATATTAACCACATCAACCACAGAGTTTTGATTGGGCTGTCAAAATCCACTTCTGGACTGTAGTCCTGTTCCAGAACCTGAGTGTTACGTGTGCATCCGTTTGACAGATCTGACTCATTTGTATGCAGACTGCTGGTTCCTTGCCTCTCAGGCAGATGCACTCCGACTTCGAAGGAAGCTCCAAATTAGTCGACTCTTACGACATGCTTTTGTGTAGGCAGTGGGTCTATTCTTGTTTTCCCTATAATAGGACCCCAGAACCCATACAGGGATCAGAATATATGTTTAGTATTATATGCCAAGTTCGCCTGATATTGTGGAAAGGTGTCCCCTTTTTACACCACGAATTTGACCCACATCAGAAAGAGACAATCTACAATTCTCGGTGCATGTGATGAAAAGGAGAAAATTGGAGTGCATTGTGACGATAGGAAAGTTGGAGCGGAGGAGAGGCAGGGGAAGACCCAGAGAACAGATTCTGGACAGTTTGGCATCATGGCATGGAGGATCATCTGTATCAGAGTTGACTGAAAGTACACATGACTGAAGGTTGTGGATTGTTTATTTGTTTGTTTTAGTATCCAGAAGCCATGAGTTGTTAACTCTAAGGCTCGGTATTGTGGATATCGCAACCTTTTGGCCTTGATTCCATTGTAAATACCGTAAATCTGGGAGAAAATGTGGCTTTTCTGCCTACCCCGGGATTGAACCCGGACCACAAGGAGTTCGTCACCCGGTCTCCGCGCAATCCGGTTTAGCCGACTGCGCTAGAGAGCCGGGCGAAGGTTGTGGGTAGACATGACTACCAACTACACAACTTTAAGAAGAATTTTACATCTCTATCATGCTTTCTTTTTAACATGTCCCTGGGTTTCTCATATTTATTCTATAAAATCACATTAAATAATCCCAGATCTAATTTATGGATCCCATCCCTTCATTCTCCTTCATGACGTTTCCATTAAAATATTACCTAATATGAAAGTCAGTGAAAACCCTATAGCTTTGCAAGCTTACATAATCTCGTTAGTCTTTTGAAGCTTGTGGCAAATATGCAAATGTTCTAACATTTACATGAAAACAGAATGTTCGGTTAATTTATCTTACTAGGTGTTGATGGATCGTCATAAGGTGGTTTGTGTCAAATTTCTGCGCACGTACAGACGCACAACTAAACAAACTATAAACATGTACAGTCAAATGCTATGAGAAAGTTATGACGCATCCGATATTTAAACACAATAATAAACAAAACTAAAGTTAAAATTAAAACGATGTTTTAGAACCTGAAAACTATCTTATGCAATCTATCTTTGTTAGCTGAGAGGAAGCATATAGTTCACCCTGGAAGGGAAACTGGCACATAATGTTATGGCTCACAGCTAGGCTGAGATATTGACGCCATTTGGTCCAGAACATCAGATATCATCATCGTCATTATCATCATCATCATAGTCGTCTATGTCATCGTCATCATAATCATCATCAGTATCATCCTCGTTATTTGCCGTTCCGGTCCTCGAAGACTGTTATGTGTCGCCATCTCACATGATCACCAGAATCACTGATCTGTTCAATGTTTTTGTTTCACCCCCATCTATCTGACCAGATGATCTCGATATTTATTTCTTTGCCTTCATCCTGCTCTCTTTCCATTGATTTTACATTTAGTTACCAAGTTCTGGAGTCTATCCCTTCTCATAATATGTCCAAAAAGTATTGGTTCTTTATTAATATGCTACCCCAGATGACGTCCGTCACAGAATAGTCCAAAATTTTAGAGGTGGTAAGACTGGGTTTCCCTGCTATCTGATGCTTTTAATGACTCCATATTATCTAGAACTGACCCTAACTCCAACCCACCTACGTCCCACGAGGAAATGCAGCCTGGGTCCCATGAATGAATGCAGTCTAGGTCCCACGACTGCATGCAGCCTAGGTCCCATGAATGAATGCAGCCTAGGTCCCATGAATGAATGCAGCCTAGGTCCCATGAATGAATGCAGCCTAGGTCCCACGACTGCATGCAGCCTAGGTCCCATGAATGATTGCAGCCTTGGTCCCACTACTGCATGCAGCCTATCTACCACCCCCTGAAATATTAGACTGTCCCGGGACCTGTGGATTTCCCCTGTTAAAACAATAAAATATTGTCTGCATATGTCAAATTGTAAACTACTGGACGTAAATTTGCCTAGAAAATCCACAACAGCCAAAAAATGCTGGGGTTGGTTCTGCAACGTCCTGTAAAGGATACGCAACTAACTAAAATGTCTAATTGTTCTATAAAGTTTACGACTTTCATCTATCTCGATTACGGTTTCAACACAGCCGTAATCGGTTGCTCTTTACCATATGCTTATTAGGAGGCAGATAAAAGCACTATACAAGAAGCCAAAAAAGAATAAGAATCCAATACAGAACTAGTGCTGTCGTGAGCCACAAAACGTTGTGGGATTTACAGAGGCAGGGACCTGATCACTTATAGCCTGAATGGTTCTACGTGCAACGAGGGTTGATCTGTCCACTAACTAGCTAGCTAACTAACTAGCTGGCAAACTAACTAACTAACTAACTAACTAACTAACTAACTAACTAACTAACTAACTAACTAACTAACTAACTAACTAGCTAGCTAGCTAACTACCTAACTAACTAACCAACTAGCTAGCTAGCTAACTACCTAACTAGCTAACTAACTAACTAAGTAACACTGTTTTCGTATGAGGTGATTGGCTTGGCTTTTGAACATGGCATACACATGTTGAAAAAGACAACAACAACAAATACGATTACACAGTCTAACACAGGCATAACCGCCTTACCGTCGTCTTCAAACGGCTGGAACCAGTGGACGATTTTCATCATCGTAATGTTTCGTCGTCTGTACAGCCAGGTGGACAGTAATGTCAGCAGCAGCACAGACAGCAAAAACAAGACAGCAGCTAGGGACACCACCCAGACAGTTGAAAGGGATTCTGTCAGGACACAATACACAGAGTAAGGGTCAATATATGCTGTTGGCGAGTTGGAGATCAAAGGTTGTGAAGAGGCGTGGTCGACAAGTCAATCGGCAGGGCACTTCATACTGATGTTGACGAAAGTTAAAGAAGCGGGTTCGTTCAACTGCCGCATAGGATTATTTTTTACCATTGGTTGTTTTAAATCCCCTATAAAAAATATAATGGTCAGATGTAAAACCGAATCAAAAGTAGATTAGACAGCTTCATAATATAACAAACACAAAAGAAAAGTAAACATTGCGCCGACAGAGCCTTTCACAGCACAAACAAAACCACACGAATGCACAAAATCACTTAACTGGCGTATCCCGAAGCAGACACGATGTTGTCTTTCAAACCTTCTGGGTTGCCATCTGAAGGTTACGCGTGTGGAGATGACAAAATCCAACCTGGATTGCAAACTAGTATGGCAGATTCCAGATACCCCGTTTAACCTCCAGAGATAATATATTCAGGACTCAAAATGGGGTTACACACAAGTCAGTCATTTCAAATGTTTAGGATCCATTTTTAAGCGACCTGGGGTCAAGACTAGAAATCTTTGCCAAACAGCATACATTATGGAGATCTAAAGAGGTTTGAGGTTTGAACAATGGATCAACATCATGGCACACGGGTAGTAACCTATAAGTGCTCCGTTGTTCTTCTAACTCAAGTCTGAGTCCGAAGAATCTCAGCACAGTGCACAGGTTCTGTCGCACCGATGGGGATCCTAAAAATACTTTAGGTAGATTTTTAACTCTACATTTTTTCCCGCGCAGCGCCATTAGGCTGCGCTTTTCAATTTCCAACTGCCAAGGGACTTTTTACGTGCGCAACAATGAGGGGATTTGAGCCCGGAACCTCTAGCTCTCAAGGCGGACGCCATGCCTAGAGACCACTCAGCCCTCTGGAGATCTAAAGACATTTCGTGTAAAATAAACTATTTCTGCTCAGAACGTTAGCTACAAGTACCTTCTCATGTGGATGTGAAACATGGACCTTAACAGCTAAACTCAAAAAAGAAGATACATTGGATATGCGATAATTCGGGAAAAAAATCTGGTCATGTCATACAGAGACAACATTACAAATGACAAGGTTCGCCATATAATTACCAAGTACGTTGGCAGAGAAGAAAAAAAAACAAGAAATAAAATGAGATATACATGACTGGAAAGGAAGAAAGAAGCATGGAGAGAATAAAGAAAAACAAAGAAGACATAATAGAGTAAGCGAGACAGAAAAAAAGAAACGAAAGACAAGAAAGAAAGAAAAAGACAGAAAGACAGAAAGAACATAAACTCATGCAGGATAATGGAAGAAACACGTACAGAAAGAAGGAAACACAAAAAGATCAGAAGGGTGACAGATAGAAACAAAGAAAGCAAACGAATAAAGTACCGTCTCTTGATTCTAGCTGTAATTAAGTAACAAACAATACATTCAATGTTACAGAGATCAATGTTACAGAGATCAATGTTACAGAGTGCAATGTTACAGAGAGAAATTTTACAGAGAGAAATGGTACAGAGAGCAATGTTATAGAGAGCAATGTTACAGAGTGCAATGTTACAGAGAGAAATTTTACAGAGAGAAATGTTACAGAGAGCAATGTTACAGAGAGCAATGTTACAGAGAGCAATGTTACAGAGAGCAATGTTATAGAGAGCAATGTTACAGAGTGCAATGTTACAGAGAGAAATTTTACAGAGAGAAATGTTACAGAGAGCAATGTTACAGAGAGCAATGTTACAGAGAGCAATGTTACAGAGAGCAATGTTACAGAGAGCAATGTTACAGAGAGAAATGTAACAAAGAGCAATATTATAGAGTTACAACAGTAACAGAGTCAGAGGTCGACCACACAGAACATGGACCGCAGAAATATCAGAGACTGAAAAGTACTTTACACGAAGCGAACAGAAGGACCCTTTCCAAAGTTGTCTTCCTGTCCCGACGCGATGAAGCATTCTAGGAGTAGAGAGAAGAAGAATATAATCAGAACAGTACCTGCAGTTTCCTGTTCGATGACATCCGTACAGTTGTTCCCTGTATAAGGGAAGTGGCACTCACATTGCGTTGATTTGTTGGCGTAGTTGTAAGTGCATTCACCATGCTCGCCGCAGTTCAGTGGACAGGCAAACTGACAAAACTGACCTGCGGAGCGAATGCCAAATCCCAGATTAACACTTCACGGTTAAATTACTTTACACGTCCTGAAAGAATCACCCCACAAAGGGGAATGAGCACTCGAGTGTGAAGCAGATAATACTCACATAAATCGATACGAGTCATGAGTTAGCCTATGAGTTGGATTTTCTTCAAAGGACTCGAGACACATCCATAGGCGCTCATATTCATTCCCCTTTCAACATATTCATCAGCCTCGCGTTGTTTATAGTGCCAGTCCTATGTTAGTTAACAAAACCTAGTGTGCGTCCTGTTTGCTTCTCATGCTTGGCTGTGCCGATCTTTACTCCCAATTCGCGTATTCTTAGCAGTGATGTGGAGTCATTATGAGTCATTTTCTCCCTTGAATCTCAATACCATAAATTGGTCTGAATGAAAGCCTCAAGAATAATATATCTATGAATTAATCAAATGTCAAATCGAGGCAAACGAGAACTTTCCGCACCTTGGCCAAAAGCATGCCAAGCGAAGAAAACGTGAATGCTCGAGAACAGTCTGAAAGTTAAAGAGGAAAGAAAAATGCTATTTAGGCCATGAGAAAAAAATAGAATAGTCAAGTTTTGTTTTCTATCTGGTCTTGTGGCAAGTGCAATCTGGAAAGACAAAAAAGATGCTAACTGACAAATAATGAGGAAATTGAAGAATTTCGTTTTAGGACTGATGGAAGAGCAAAAATGCAACAGAAGACCAAGAGAGAGGATGTTAATTTGGTAGAGGAAAATCTGTATGAGAAATGGGTCAAACAAACGTTAGTCTTCCCACAGAAAATAGGTCACGTTCCATTTATAACTTTCTTGAACTGGTCTAACCTGCTTGTCGTTATGGGTGTACCGCTCTGCTGTTTGCTTTCTGGGATGTCTTGCATTTACTTTTTTATTCCGAGAAAGATAATGCCTGTGACATGGGTTTCATCACTCTCTATAGGGGTTGTGTGTTAGACACAATTTGTCAATGTTTTTGGAGTGTTGAAGGCGCTGGAATGCTGAAATATAGAAGACGCGATATCAACGGCATTGAGGAACACCCCTGTTACCTTGTGCCAAGGTCGGCTGGCTCAAAGTCGACAAATCAAAAGTGAGCTAGGCTAAAGGTCGACCAATCGGAAGTGAGCTAGTGTGTTTTTTGGGCGGTCCTTGGGGAGACTAACGTTTCTATTACCGAGAAATTGTTGGCAATGCACGAGCAGAAGGCTGTGAACTGACAAGACGACCACTGCCATGTGGCTTGACCAAGAACGTCACACTCACAGTTCATCTACTTCTCTTCCTAGAAACACACAGTTCATCTACTTCTCTTCCTTGAGACACGCAGTTTATTTACTTCTCTTCCTTGAGACACGCAGTTTATTTACTTCTCTTCCTTGACACACTCAGTTCATCTTCTTCTCTTCCTTGACACACACAGTTCATCTACTTCTCTTCCTTGACACTCACAGTTTATCTACTTCTTTTCCTTGACACTCACAGTTCATCTACTTCTCTTTCTTGACACACACAGTTCATCTACTTATCTTTCTTGACACTCACAGTTCATCTACTTATCTTCCTTGACACACACAGTTCATCTACTTTTCTTCCTTGACACTCACAGTTCATCTACTTCTTTTCCTTGACACTCACAGTTTATCTACTTTTCTTTGTTGACACACACAGTTTATCTACTTCTCTTCCTTGACACTCACACAGTTCATATACTTCTCTTTCTTGACACACACAGTTCATCTACTTCTCTTCCTTGACACTCACAGTTCATCTACTTTTCTTTGTTGACACACACAGTTTATCTACTTCTTTTCCTTGACACTCACAGTTTATCTACTTCTCTTCCTTGACACACAAAGTTCAACTACTTCTCTTCCTTGACACACACAATTCATCTACTTCTCTTCCCTGACACTCGCAGTTCATCTACTTCTCTTCCTTGACATCGTTTTATTCTCATAGTCCTTGTGTGTCGTGTACTTTAATCAGTTTTGACAGAGATGCTCTTCCATGCAATAATATCAAACTGCCAAGAATCTTCTCTTCCTAGTCTGCCTCTGCCTGTTTCCCCCTACACTTTTCTCATTGTCACGATGCACTACCCTTATCATCTCCTTCTCATTGTCACGATGCACTACCCTTATCTGCTTCTCATTGTCACGATGCATTACCCTTATATCCTTCTCATTGTCACGATGCACTACCTTTATCTCTTTCTAATTGTCACGATGCACTACCCTTATCTCCTTCCCATTGTCACGATGCACTACCCTTATCTCCTTCTCATTGTCACGATGCACTACCCTTATCTCCTTCTCATTGTCACGATGCACTACCCTTATCTCCTTCTCATTGTCACGATGCACTACCCTTATCTCCTTCCCATTGTCACGATGCACTACCCTTATGTCCTTCCCATTGTCACGATGCACTAAACTTATCTCCTTCTCATTGTCACGATGCACTACCCTTATCTCCTTCCCATTGTCACGATGCACTAACCTTATCTCCTTCTCATAACATTCTCAAAGAAAGTAGATTGCCTCCTTATGATGTAAGCAGCAGTTCACCCCGGGAGTTAGCTTCTTTCATAACATCTTCATTTTCTTTGTATCTGTCTATGGTGTGGTTATTATTCGTCTAAAAACCACATATATACACAGACACACACACACACACACATATACACGCACACTTCAAATAATGTTTCAATAATCGTTTAAGTATCCATGTTTCACTTCCGTAAACCAGGATATTATTTATTTAGCGTTTCAGAACTCTTTTTCTCGTCCACACTGACAAAAACAGATTGCATAGAATCTTCTGTCTGTAAAATGCTGACTTTGTGTATAACTTCACGAATAGACCCTTCATCTGTGTGTTTGAGAACCCAAGTACTTAACTGTGCATCTTCGGTTTGTATTTGATACTATTATTGAAGTAATTCCCCGTGTGGTTTTCATGAGTCCCATGGGGGTAGGGGGGGGGGGATAGATCTACTGTCTACTAGCAATCATGTCTTCAAAGTCGACTAGTTAGAGGTGTTTCCTGACTAACTGATTTTCAACCCCACCACGTCTGCACAAGGAGCGATAAACACCGGATGACACAAACTGCTAACTTTCGGTTAATAATAAGCAGGGCAAGTCCGGGAAATCCCATTCAGCCATTTTAAATTAAGGTATTTTAAGAACCCCGACATAAGTCGGGAGAGGCTGTAAAATGACACACACACAAAATGGTGTCTCAGTTTGAAGCGAAGTGTTTCCTTCAAAATCAGAGCGTGTCTGCAGGACAGGCGAGGAACCAACTGTCTGCATAGACACACAAAACACCGGATCTGTTGCAAAAGTGCCTCACGTACTTGCTATTGGGTGGGCGGTGATTCCCATACCTCTTTTTGCACCGTATAACACTACACTAAAAAGTTGTGGAGTGAACTATAACCCCTTACCTGTATAATTTGGCTCACATACGCAGGTTACCGAGCTGCCATTGTATTTAGAACAGTTGCCATAGGCACAGATGATTCCATTAAGACAGAAGCGCTGTGCCAAAGGAGGTAGTTGCCCATTCTGGTCTTCCAGTGGGTGCCATGGGTCGCCTTCTGGTGAAAAAACGGTTCCGTTAAATCTTGGTGGAGCATGAGCTGTAGCAATATGTGTTCCTGTAGACATATACACAATGTACAAGATTATCCAATATTAGAAAAACAAACATTCATGAAATAACTCAGTCCCTATGTTGGATGCAATCTTTCGTTATTTGAAGCCCCACCCTGGCTTTTGCCGGGGGCCCTGAATATAGATGGGCCAGAATTGTGGCCATAACGGCTGAAAGGGGTTTCCAGAACCTCTCCACTGGTGATCCGTATCCGCATGGTGGCACTTTGTGTCATCAGGTGTTTATCACTTGTGTGATGTCCTAGTGGGGTACATTAAGCAAGCAAGCAAACATCCATCTTCCTCGTCCAATCAGTCAATCAGTCAGTCAACCAATCAGTTAACCAATCAGTCAACCAATCAGTCAACCAATCAGTCAATCAATCAGGTACCGTCTACACAATGAAGGTTGACTACAACGGATCTCCAGCACGTTCTGTGTCTTGTATTGGTTGTACATCCTGCTAGACTTCTGTGAGTCCACATCTTGATGTTGTCCTCCCATGTGTATCGTTGTCTACCTTTTTCCCTCATGCCTTCGACATTTCCCTCCAGTTAAAGTTAATTGCGTATCTTTTACAGGACCAACCCCAGCATGTTTTGACTGTTGTGGTCTTTCTAGGTAAATTAAAGTTTTGTAGTTTGCCATTTATTTCTGGACGGTTGGCTTCTCGATACCATTGTCCAAACCAACGCAAGGCACGAGGCTCGTAGCTGGGATTGAACCCGACACCCCGACATTATGTGCAGATGAAACATACACAGAAAATCCATAACTGTCTCTTGTGGTCAGATTGACACAGACTACAGTTTTCGTATATCCACTAGCATACACACCCATTAAAAGCATAAGGTAGGCATCAGAAGTGCTAACACAAACAGTCCGACATTGGAATTGCAGTTCATTGTTGGCTTAAGGAGCAGTTACAATCAGATCAGCAGTTGCACACGCAATCAATTTTAATCACAAAAGGCACTACTAACACTGTCGCAGCAGGCTGCGCGCCATTTTCAGAATCTGCAGTTCACAACAACACGTTGGTCACAGAACCAAACAGTCAAAATGCAATCCGCAATTGACAGTGTCACACCATACACTCGGCTCGGTAGATGGGCGACAAAACTATATCATTTCAGTCTACAAATAAAGGAAAAATGCAAAGGCCACTGTCAGAAATACACACGAAATAAGGTGCTTTATTAAAATCCTTTCTGAACAGGGGAAATCCACAGGTCACGGGACAGTATAATATTTAAGAGGGTGGTAGATAGGCGGGATGCAGTCTTGGTAATTAGGTTGCATGCAATCGCGGAACCTAGGTTGCACCCTATCGAGAGATGTAGGCGGGTTGGGGTTAAGGCCGGTTTTAGATGTTTTGGAGTCGTTAAAAGCACCAGAAAGCCGGGAAACCCAGTCTTACCACCCTCTATAATGTTCGACTGTCCTATGACGTTATCTGTGTTAGGATATTAATAAATAACCAAAAATGTTTACCCCTAAAAATAGTGACTATGCTAACGTCCATTTTGACCGGAAGCCATGTAATTGAGCATGGAGACGAGGAAAAGGCTGCTGCTCTGGAGCACAGAATACAAACGGGTCGGATCGATATGCTAGGATGTCGTTAAGTAAAACAATTAATAAGTAACATTACTAGTGAAAGACAAACAGTGGCTTTTCACTGTCCTTCGTTTACCTGGCTACTGTTTTGTCCTTTATACGTAAGAAAGCAAAAGACTATTTTTCACACAAGTGTGGCATCGGGTATATGACGCCAAACTCATGTTTGTATAAAACATTGGTACTTGTACAAAAGAGTTGAACTGAAGTAGGCCACGAGGCATACCAAGAAGACGGTGGAAAGATAATATACAAGCAGACCTGCAAAAACTTGTAATCACTAACTGAAAAGAGAGGAACTAATCACAGAAAGGAATGGAGACAGGTGTTACCTGCAGCAATGAATCTCAGGTATTTGAAGAAGAAGAAGAAGAAGAAGAAGAAGAAGAAGAAGAAGAAGAAGAAGAAGAAGAAGAAGAAGAAGAAGAAGAAGAAGAAGAAGAAGAAGAAGAAGAAGAAGAAGAAGAAGAAGAAGAAGAAGAAGAAGAAGAAGAAGAAGAAGAAGAAGAAGAAGAAGAAGAATCGGCACCTAATGGGTAATGTCATCAACCTATCTAAGCTGAGGAACAGAATGGGCGGAAAGGGGCAGAAAAAAAGGGGGGAGGGTGCAACTGGAGCTAAAGAAACAAACATTTCACCAAAGGGTACAGGACGTTTTGTTAGTCAACACAGAACCGTCTTTATCTGCCATTATCTTTCTCTTGTGGAGATACTGAAGATGAGATCGGAGCACGTGTGGGTCTGTCCGGAGTGATGTGATTAAAATCATCATTAATCAACAACACACTGGCCGCTATTACTTCCTAATGTATTTCCTGATATCCATCCAAGGCTGGGTCGTCGTCGGAGTTGAGCTAAGTTATCCTAATCCGCTTGATGCGGAGTCGAACCAGAAATCTTCAGGCTGTGACTTAAGACTGTTACTTCAATGGCCTGTTCTCTGAGACATATTTACCTTTGCATAGAGACATACATTCTTTAGATATGAGAAGAAAACATGGGTATATTGTGACGTTAAGAAAGTGTATGGGGAAATAAAGGCAGAGGGAGACTTAGAGACAAGATGCTGGACAGTTTGACATCATGGTAAGGATGATCGTCTGCGAACAGAATTAATGGTAAGTACACAAGACATAGACACATTCTCAGAATATCTTAGACAAAGAAGAGGAGAAATACTGACATCTTGACAGATCTGGACATCAAGGAAGATTGGCTTATAAACAGCATCCTCTCTCGGAAGATGAAATATTTTGGTCATATCAAGCGCCACGACCGATTGGAAAAAAATAATAACAGAAGGCATGGTACCAGGAAGGAGGGGCAGGGGCCGACCAACACGAAGATGGGCACAAGATAAAAGTGACTCCTTGAGTATGAAAGTATATGAGGCCGGAGAACTGGCGAGAGACCGAGTTTTTTCAGGCAGACTGTGATGAGAGCGACGTTCTGCAAAGGACCTGCTACATGATGATGATGATGATGATGATGAGACAAGGTTGTGAGTAGACCTGACTACCAACGCCACACGGCACGGATGTGACGTACCGCCTCTAGGTTGTTGGCATTCCCTTTCACTCCCTGGTCTACACCGACAGTACGGTGGCTCTCCGTCACGGACTATGCAGGTTCCATTCTCGCCACAGTCCAGGCTGCAGGCAATAGTACACAGAGCTCCTCCCCAACCTTTGTCACACACGCAGGAAACCTCACCCTTAGGACAGTGCCCGTGCTTGACAAACAGAGAAGGTCAGAATTAAACAGAAGATCTGGCAGCAAATCTTGAAGTGGGACAAAAATAATATGAATCTCCATATACAAATCCTCAATTCCACACCCCCTCCCCTTTCTCCCCACCATACATATATTTTTTTAAAGGCAAAACGGGAGAGAGTGGGAACTCAAGGACCTAATACTAGCTTACGATGATGATGATGTTGATGATGATGATGATGATGATGATGATGATATGATGAATAGTAAATATAGGTTATATAATTTAACTAATGTGAAATTTATAAATCAATTTTTAAAAAAGGGGAGAAAATTTCTATACATGGATAGATATTGCTCTTCAGCCTTTTTACACAATTGTTTAGGGACCCCACTCTACCCACTTACCCCCACCGCCAGCGTTTGTGGACAGAGGAGGAGTGCTTAAAGAGCTTGACCTGCCAGGTTATGACGTCTTTGACATGAGATTGATGTAGCTACAACTACTTACCAGACACACAACACCTGGAAAACACTGTCTCTGTGCTAGAGACCTCAAAGTTGACGTGTCGTCCATCGATGAGCTTGGAACGTTGTTGGTTGCACCAAGACTTACTGATAGGGAACCGGAACTTTTCCCGCTGACACTTTTAGGTAGCTTACCCAGGTCAAACCACTGGTTGATGTCGAAGACCATGTTAGTAATTGTAGGAACGAATTCTGGAGCAGTTGTAGAAGGTTTAACTGTGGTGGCAGTGATGTTTTCACAGGCAGGTCCCGTGTAGGGGAAGTCACACTCGCAGTACTGCATGAAGTCAGTTTCTCGGCATCTGCGGGGACAGAAGTTGTACTAGTGATGCATATGCTGTTTAAATGTTAGTTATATCTCCTATAAAGAACAAATGACACATGACCTGCAAGCGAGCGGAAGTAGACTTTTTGAGATCATGCATTTTTCCCGTAGTAACTTATCGATGTGAGTTAGGGACTCTTAATAAGTCATCGAGGAAAGAAAATCAGAGCCTCTGAATTAAAATATTTTCACAGACAGGTCCCGTGTATGGGGAAGTCACACTCGCAGTACTGCATGAAGTCAATTTCTCGGCATCTGCGGGGACAGTAGTTGTACTAGTGATGAGAGAATTCTTCTGTAAGAAAATTCTTAGAATGTCGTGGAACAAGAAGAGTAAAACACCGTCATCCTACATTATCTGAGTATCGGGGCGAATTGGCTGATAAACAGCATTCTGTCCCGAAAGGTGGGATATATTGGTCATATTGAAAATCATTGTGGCCTGCAGAGAACAGTAAATGAGGGTACATTTGCCAGAAAAAGAGGCAGAGGTAGACCTCCGAAAAGTAGATGGAAAGCATTAAAGATGCACTGGTAATGAAAACACTGGAGAACTGGCTGGGGAAAGAGAGACTTCCTGGCTTGCCGTGACGAGGGCGACGTTCTGTAGAGAGGCTTATCACCTGCAGAGAACCTTACACAAAGCGAAGAACACAGCAGCGGGATAGGAACCTATGACCTTCAGCGCGCGAGGCAAAGGCTTGACCACTTCGCCACGACGAGCTCCGTCGCATTCATCCAACCATGCTATTTCATCAATTAATCAAGTGTCGTCTACACCAGTGTTTCCCAAACTGTTCTTAGTCGCGGCGCCTTTTTTCAATTAAAATTTTTCCACGGCGCCCGAACCTAAGTAAAAGTTTTACTATTCGTATGTACGAGATCCAAAAAATATATATATACTCGTGTATTTTCAAAAAGGTCGCGGGTCCGCGGGGCGCCACGGCGAACAGTTTGGGAATCACTGGTCTACACAATGAAGGTTGGCGGCAAGGCATTTTCAACACGCTTTCTCCCTTGTCTTAGTGTCACCCACACTGATGTTCGTTTATCTCTTTATTTAGCCCCCACCCCACCCCCCCCCCCCACTTGAATCGCTGTCTACCGTTTGCTCTCTTGTCCTTGACCGTCTTCTCTAGTATTTTTTTTTAAAGATGGTTATTTCTTTTGATGTGTCCAAAATATTTCAGATGTCTCTTTTTTTTTCTTCCTCCAGTAACTGTCTTTTCCTTAGCACTCTCCAAAATATTCGTGTTTGATGGTTTTTCATAGTTAATTATCATATACAAAAGCCTACGGCGAAAACAGAAAGCATGAGAGGACATACACAGTCACTCGCCTGTCTGTTTGCTACCAGGAAGTCACGGCTGACTTACCGTCCATGTTCCCCACAGCTGAGCTCGCACGGCTGGTCACACAGCTGCCCCTTCCACCCCTTGTCACAGTCGCAGGCAAGCGACATCACCTGACACGAACCGTGCACACACGAGAAGATGCCGAGACAGTCCTCGGATGGTTCTGTTGCTGTTGTAGTGGTTATGTTGGATTCTGCTCCGGTTGTTGTTGGTGTGGTTGTACGAGTACTTGTCGGCGGTTCTGGTGAAAGATGCAAGACAGCCTCATATTTGAACAGAGCCTTCTAAACGTTTCATCTTAGTGGCTCACTTTTCTAGATCAACATTATGTCGCGACACAGTAATTCACTCTGCTAGCAGGCCATGAGATTAAGTAAGTAAAGGACCATTTTCCAAGCTGTTATGCGTATTAGGCAAAAAATGGCTAGACCTATATTTTATAGACCAGTCGGCATTTGGTTGGGGTGATGTGGTCAGCATCCCACCGATTGTCTATACTTCCCAGGACTGCACATGGTACCCACTCAGCGCTGGGTCGACCTAGGAGCCAGGGTTATTTTTTTTTTTTTAAGTCAGGACCTAAACCCTGTCTAACATCTGGAAATCAAAGACACTTAGCAAACACACAAAACTCAAGATCTTCAATTCTTGTGTGATTCCAGTACTAACCTATGGATGCGAGAGCTGGAAATCAACGAAAACTCTAGACACAAAATTAGACAGTTTTGAAAATAAATGCCTTAGAAGAATACTAAATTTCAAATGGTCAGATTTCCGAACAAATACACAAATAAGGCAAGAATCCAGGCAAGAGTATGTGTCTAATTTTATACGAAAACGCCGCTGTAACTATGTCGGCCACGCCCTT
Organism: Candidula unifasciata; assembly: GCA_905116865.2. Classification (NCBI taxonomy): domain Eukaryota; kingdom Metazoa; phylum Mollusca; class Gastropoda; order Stylommatophora; family Geomitridae; genus Candidula; species Candidula unifasciata. The sequence goes on from CAJHNH020004170.1 coordinate 18,142, forward strand.
AGAATGGATAAATCAAGACTTCCTTACCAAGCCCTCATTTGGACACCACAGGGGAAAAGATCTCGTGGAAGACCAAGGGAAACCCTACGTAGAACTATCACCAGGGAAGGCTCGCTCATGGGCCACTCAAACATCCAAGACCTACAACAGATTGCAACGAACCGCCATGCATGGAGAGTCATGACCTCTGCCCTATGTGCCGCCCTCGACACAAGAGGAAAGACTAACATAAACCCACAACCTTCAGGTGAACTAACCAATTATGAGGGATGTATGCGAGCAACATGCCCTGGACCTTGTTGTGTAGAGGAGCCACGCCAGGGAGGGAATGAAAATGAAGGTAGAAATGATTGCAGAGAAGATGCGAGCTGAGCGTCTGAGAAGAAATGGATTAAACACAAATGTTGACAACAATGGTCCTGAAATCCCATGCTGTCATTGTGAAAGACCTTTCTTGGCATGGGCGGGTCTTGCTAGTCACACTCGCCATTGCTATGGCGGTGAGTCCCATGCCTCCGAAAAGCGCAATATAACCCTATCGTCTGGAAAGACGGAAAGGTGCCAATCAAACAGGATATGGACACATATACATATAACTTTACGTTCGCGCGAAACACCTTCACACTGCACCGGATACAAATATTGGAAAGCTCTGCTCTAAATTATTATTGAAAGTTAGAAAGTCGACTAATTAGAGAAATAGACAGCAGAGAGATAGACAGGTAGCAGAGAGGCAGGCGTGACAGACTGACATACATGCAGACAGACGTACATACAGGCAGGCAGACGGACCTCTAAAGTGAAAAGTAAAGAACCCTTTTCCACTGGGCATATAGGGCTAGTCCTATATTTTATAGACCAATCAGCACTCTGTGGATTATGTGGTCAACCTTACCCCGGAGACACACAGGAGAGACAGATTACCAGACTGAATAATTTTGCCCCTATAAATGTTACTATTAATTCATGTATCTCCCTCAACTTTTTTATTAAATGATCCAACCCAATCATTGTTAAAAATATTTCTGTTCAAGACAGTCATTATTATGAATGTATCTGTCCAATACAATCATTATTATAAATATATCTGTCCAGCACAATCATTATTATAAATGTATCTGTCTAACACAATCATTATTATAAATACATCTGTCTAACACAGTCATTATTATAAATACATCTGTCTAACACAACCATTATTATAAATGCATCTGTCCAGCTCAATAATTATTATAAATGTATCTTTTCAACACATTCAATATTAAAATATATCTGTCTAAAACAATCATTATAAATATATCTGTCCAGCTCAATCATTATTATAAATTTATCTTTTCAACACAATCAATATTATAAATATATCTGTCCAACACAATCATTATTATAAATATATCTGTCCAACACAATCATTATTATGAAGGACCTGTTCTTATAGCTTCTTTTACTTTGAGTAATGACTTCTGCAGTGCATCAAGACAGTCGTAAAGTCTGAGGGGAACAGAGACAGAGGGAGACCGAGAGAGAAGATGCTGGTCGGTTTGATTTCATGACATGGAAGATCATCAGTGATCTGTGAATATTGAATGCTGAATTAAGAATCGACATAACAACCCTCGAGACATATATATCTCTGCCAAATGATACTTAAATGGTTAGATTATCAAGCATCAGTTCACGATCAAAAGTGCACAACAACCCTGTCTGTCTGCGTGTTCTTTTCTCAACACACCCGCATTATCCGGAGAAAGTATCCAAAGAAAAAAACCGCCAACTACCTGAGACCTCTAAACCGTTACTAACCATTATGCACGGAACATACATAGTTTCACCATTCTTCACATCCTCTACTAGTTAGTTTCACCTACGACATGTTTGCACAGCTGATTCTCAAGCGAGCGATAGCTGCGGTAGAATAACTGAAAGTATACGAGACAGAAGGTTGTGGACACACAACCTTCCCGCCGCCACGCGGCATTGCATATAAGAAGAAGAGGAAGCGACGGCAGAATTGCTTCGCCATGTCCAACCATCCTTCCCCAATAGGGAGCTTTAGGTTATAATTGTGACTAGGTTATTTGCTCCGTGTAAAATGGCTTAGCGTTACTCACAACCTCGTATTCTTGAAAAGAAACTCTTGCAGTATTGATGCGATCAAAGAGACAGACTCAAATACTGACCCGGCCGGGGACGAAGTCCCCCAAAAGTGATACACCGGGCGAGCCTATAAGCGACCCATTGCCATTGGCGAAGACATATAATATGTTGCACAATTTATGGACTGGTGGCATACTTCGTTAAATTTTCCCCGAGTGCACATTACGGCAAATACAGTTAACCTAAAATCAATGCATGCAAAATGAATTCCTTTAACTGAAGTTCACAGTTCACCCAGTCTGTTCATCTTCGTCTACTTGGCGTTCATCGGATGTAAACTCCGGCAGAATGTTCTTGTTGTTCGTCCATTTCTGGACTTTGCCAGTGCCCTAGAACTTCAATTTTGCTGCAAATCCATGTTACAGATCTGATCTATTTGTGTGCTGACTGTTGGTTTCTCACCTTTCAGGCAAATGCAATCCGACTTCGAAGAAACACCCCTCTTTATAAATTCGGGGTGCCTTTTAATGCATACTTGTTAGGGACAGTGCAGTTCTGGGTTTGAGTATAAGCTAACCAATCTGCAGCTAAGGGCGTCACAACATGCAGAGGCCTCAACAAATTCATTTGTTGTTGTTGTTGTTGTTAATAAATGCATTTTTCTTTCGATAGAGCTTTTTAGAGGATTATACTAGTATATAAGAAAACTGCCCCAGCTGAGATAAAAAGACAAATTATAAATACAATCTTTATACCGACATTAGGTTATCAATGTCAGACTTGGACATTAACAAAAGAACATGAGAGAAGACTAACCACCTGTGAAATGAGATGTTTGAGAATTACTGCGAATAAAACCAGAAGAAATACAGTGAGAAACGATGTGATTACAAGAACTATTGGAACCATACCCATCGTTAAATTTATTGAGAAGCAAAGAATGAAATGGTTTGGTCACCTAATGAGAATGGAACCAACGATGCCCAGCATCAAAGCATACAACATGAAAATCGAAACACCAAGAGGCAGGGGAAGACCAAGAAGAAGATTAATTGAAGGAGTCACGGACAACTTGAGACTTCATAACATCACGGCATATGAAGCGACTGAGCGCGCCCTGGCTCGGTTGCCGATCATCTGATAGACTGCGACGCCTAGCGGCACAAGCAGATTTTGACAAAAGAAGAAGAGAAGATATAAGAAAAACAGGGGAGCTTGCCCAGCAGGGGTCCACCGGTCATCAGTAGAAAGATCCCCCGTCGACGATTGTTTCCGCCCATTACTTCCCTAAACAATCTAGGAACGTGGGCCGACCTGGGTCATGAAGCCAGGCCCCAATCTTCCCCTGCTGAACTTCATCGGACTCGAAAGGAACAAGACTATATAGTGACTTTCAACAGATGCTGTGAGATTTGGTGTTATATTATCGCGGCGGTAGAAAATTAGATCAGTTGACTACCTTGACGACCAGAATGACAATCTTATATTTGGTTCATGGGACATTTGTTAGACATTGACCTTTGGCAGAGAGACACCAGCAGACATTTATCGGACACTGGCTTTTAAGGGATAAATCGTTCTTTTCCACAAGGAAGACACTTTATTTATTTCTTTTGCTAAAAATTGAACGACAATATATTTCCATAATTATTAAATTTTAAAAAAGAGCTTAATGTTCTTAGACCATGCAAATCAAGAAGATGATGTAGAGATAGTATCCAGGCAGACATACAAACGGTGTCACAAACTAGAAACAGAAGACCAACTAGAGAGATGAATGGAGGCGGGTGATATCTGCTGCTGTGAACCTCATGAGCTCGGAATGCTGAACAAGAAAAAGAAGAATGTATTTAAAAAGAGTAAATATTTCAAAGTCCTTAAGATAAAGAATAGGGGCCTTTGAGCTGAAATGCTATAGAACGATTCTCAGAATATCTTGGACAAAAGAAGTTCTTAACATCAAGGAAGATTGGCTAATAAACAGCATCCTGTCTCGGAAGGTGAAATGTTTTGGTCATATCAAGCGTCATGACGGATTGGAGAAAATTATAACAGAAGGTATTGTACTAGGAAGGAGGGGGCAGGGGCCGACCGACACGAAGATGAGCACAGCATATAAGTCACTACTTGAGCATGAAAGTACATAAGGCGGGAGAGCTGGCGAGAGACTGAGTTTCTTTCAGGCAGACCTTGATGAGAGCGACGTTCTGCCAAGCACCTGCTACAGGATGATGACGAGATATTTTTAAGTTCTTTAAAGTTCTTCTGAGATTAGCTGGTGAAATTAAAACAATAAGGGCCTCACGGTTTTAAGTAGCTTAGGGTCTCATCAGGTTTAAATCCGGCCCAAAAACAGTGAACGTTTTCTTTTTCTCCCGAAACGGTGTCATTGAACGGGAAGAAACATGTTGGAAAGTGCATAGCATTTTTTATGTAGATCCATATTTAACATATGGTGGAGTTTGTGTCCTACATACCTGTTGGTCTCTCCACACACCCCAAGGTAGGCCTGTACACAGATGTTTCGTTACAAACACACAATGCCTGGTTGCTGGAGCTGGTGATACAAGTTCCCTGTGGAGCACAGTTCTCTGGGCAAGGTTCATCGCACAAAAGTCCGCCCCAGCCTTCGTAACAGGAGCAGCTCATTCCTAAAATTTTTAATTTAATATAGTTTGTTATTGTTGTTGTTGTTGTCTTTGTCGTCGTCATCGTCTTTGTTTGACAGAAAAGATAAATTATACACAAGGAAGTATGCCAGCGTCAGGGGATTTTAGACCAAAATGAGCGACAGTCGGTTGACCGCTGGCGCAATGGAAACAAAATTTGCTTTTGGCTAGATTTCGCCAGTGCATATTCCCCCACGTCTGGACGGGGAGTCCAAAGGTTCCGTCATTCATTTATTGAGTTGAGTGTTTGGTACTACATTGTGAGCTGTGGATTTAGTGTGGAATTGTTTTTCTTTATATTGTATATGCAGTGTGAATTTCACTGCACTAAAATGGCGGGTGGCCAGTTACGGTCAGAATAGCGTGTAGTTTTAGGAGTTCAATTGCAGTTTTCGTGATTTGCAGTTTACAGCAACAGTGAGCTGCAATTCTGGCGTTAGAACGTTCGTCTGGGCCCATCTGATAGCTGCCTTGTGCATGATTACTTTGCTAGTACAAGCTTCAAGATGAATGACAAATTTATCATTAGTTTTAAAATGGGACAGGCATCTCAACAGATACATGAATAAAACCTTTATAAGGAGACCGTCGTGTGCAATGAGATTGGAACCTTTACTTACTATATTATATGTTCCTCAGATACTCCGCAACTATTATTACTGCTACTATTACTGTGCGGCGTCCGTGGCTTAGGCGTTGCGAGTCCAACTCGTAATGCCAGCGTGCCACGATCGAAACCCACTGCTGGCTGCGTGGATTTTTATCGTGGTATGGTGCGTCGCAGGTCGACCCAGCCTAAAGTGGGTACCAGAATGGCTGTCCTGGGGAAGTAAAGACGGCTGGCGTAATGCTGACCACATTACCCACCTAGTGTTGATTAGTCTGTAAAATTATGGGATGCTCTTGCCATATGCCCGATGCGCCTAAGACGTGAAAAGGATCTTGACTTTTTTTTTTTTCAACTGTTGCTGTTACCACCACCACCACACTTCTTCTTTCTTCGAAGACGAAGATTCTGAATATAATAAACGAAACAGCAATAAATCCGAGTTTGTTGACATCTCACTAAAGTGTCCTAAAATCATCTCTATTGTAGTCTAAACCATTTTGTTTTTTCCTCTTACAAATTACCATTAGTGAAATAAGATAAAAATATATAAATAACGAGAAAATCTAAACTATTATTATGTAGATCCATGTTTAACAGATGGAGTTTACCTCCTTATGTTTAACAGATGGAGTTTACCTCCTTATGTTTAACAGATGGAGTTTGCCTCCTTATGTTTAACAGATGGAGTTTACCTCCTTATGTTTACAGATGGAGTTTACCTCCTTATGTTTAACAGATGGAGTTTACCTCCTTATGTTTACACATGAACATTAAACTATTAATCAGTGACAACACAGAAGAATGTGTAACTGAGAGTAATCTATTGGGTCTGACTTTCGATTTACATTACTTTTAAATTCTTTAAATTTAAGTTGAAGAAGAGAAGGGCAAAGAAGAACCTGGAATGACAACATAAAAAAGTGGGCAGGACAGTTTTCAAACACTTCTGTGTCTGGGTTCACACCCGGGGGTAGGCAGAAAAGCCACATTTCTCTTAGATTTCTCAATATCCATAATACCGGGCCTAAGGGTTAACAACTCATGGCTTCTGGATATTTAAAAAAAAAAAAAAAATTCAAAGTAACTCCTTTGTAACACAGCAGGTGGCATGATCTAACAAACACTGGAGTGACCTCTGTAGTTCTTCTATTCTTATGACCCATAAAGTCGATGTTACGGTCTTTTGGATATCATCGCTATCGTAAAAGAAGTGCCCTTTCAATGGCAACGTTTATTTTGGGAATAGAAAATAGTCACAGGGAGGCAAATATTAGTGGATAGGGTGGAAGGTTGAGAACACGCACCTGTTTTGGGGCCCACAATTCCTGTACATCTACCGCCCTTTGAGCCGGTGCATTGTCATGAGGAGGGAAAAAAATTGCCTGGTGTTGAATACAAACCGACAAGCAAATTTGTTCTTGCCCAAATCTTCCACTAAAATTTCACGAATAGTCTCTGCATTAACACCAAAGTTCCTTATTCCGAACAGAAATTGGGTATCCTGGTCTGGTTGAATTAGTAATTATTTATTTCCACACCACTTTAGAACCGTGAATACCATCTGAAAATGTATGCACGAGATAAAAAATTATCCCCATAAACTTGTCGCATCAATTCAACTGTTGCAATAGCGCTTTTTCTGAGTTTTAAACATAATTTAATGCAAGCTTTTTTTTTTTTTTTTTTTTCTGATTACGTAACAATGCACCTCTGACTAGTTTAACGAAATGGCGGCATGTTTCTTGTCTGCTTATCAGGCGGGGATGAAAAGTTGCCAGATCATAGACGAAGGTTGCCTCTTTGGATTCCACGCTGTGATTCATAGATGGCATTTTTGTCTTAGCCATAATAAGATAGTCTTATTACCTAATTGCCGGACCTTGTTCGAAAATCTTATGCCAGTACTAATAAACGATCGCCATTTTTTTTTTTCTTAAGGTAACATTTATTCATAAAATCTTATCTTAAAATGTATCAAAATGAAAGCTGATGTTTTTAAGCGAATTGTGAGTTGACAAAGTCACTCACTGTGTCCCCTTGGGGAACATTAATATGAGACGCACAATTCGGTGACAGTCGGGGATCGTATCACATCCGGGGTTTTAAAATAAAGGTTACTTATATATAAATTCATTTTATCATTTCCAAACTGGCAAGGTCAAGAAGGCCCAGAATGCCTTAGTTTTTTTTTTTTTTTACAGGAAGTGCGCAGGAGTTTGGCACGACATAACTCCTGTAATATTAATTCACAAGAACTCAGATTTAGAATTAACAGTTAGTGCCAGGTACTGTCATATGGCTGACGTAATTTGTCAGCGAGACATTAACATATGAAGAAATCCGAAATTTTCTTGTTAGCATGCGTTGGCTGTAAAATCCGGCGGAAATATTTGGTTTTTCGTCCACTTCTGAACTTTAGTTTTTTCCTTTTTTTTTTTTTTTTTTCAAACAGACCCGTGTTGTATACCTGATGTATTCTGTATGCAGGCTGTTGGTTTTTCCAATCCCGACAAGGTGCCCTCCGAACTTCGAAGGGCTAGGGGCAAATTGGAGGTGGTGTTATCCCCCCCCCCCCCCCCACCCCAACCTCCAATAGGTCCCCATGAACGATAAAAAAAGAGATAACCCGAAATTATGACCGCGTATTAACCTCTATGGTTGGCTGTGTGGCAGAGGTTAGTGAGCGCGTTTTACAGGCCTCGACGTACCAGCGTTTGATTTCCACGGACGACAGTTTAGTGAATGAAGGTTCTCGCTGCATTCAAACATTGTACCAGGGACCGCTCCATAGGGCCTCATAAAACGTAACATGGAGACCTAAATTCGAGGGTGTAGGAAAGGGTGGGGGGGGGGGGGGATAAACAGGTATGGGATCTTCCTCTTATTTTGTCATCTCACTGTTAATAGGTTGTAGCCCAGTGTTGTGGTTTTGTCGTCTTACTGTTACCAGGTTGTAGCCCAGTGTCGTGGTTTTGTCGACTCACTGTTACTAGGTTGTAGCCCAGTGTCGTGGTTTTGTCGTCTCACTGTTACCAGGTTGTAACCCAGTGACGTGGTTTTGTCGTCTCACTGTTACCAGGTTGTAGCCCAGTGTCGTGGTTTTGTCGTCTCACTGTTACTAAGTTGTAGCCCAGTGTCGTGGTTTTGTCGCCTCACTCATACCAGTTTGTAGCCCAGTGTCGTGGTTCTGTCGCCTCACTAATACCAGGTTGTAACCCAGTGTCGTGGTTTTGTCGTCTCACTGTTACCAGGCTGTAGCCCAGTGTCGTGGTTTTGTCGTCTCACTGTTACCAGGCTGTAGCCCAGTGTCGTGGTTTTGTCGTCTCACTGTTACCAGGTTGTAGCCCAGTGTCGTGGTTTTCTGTATTTCTTCTTCTTCTTCTTCGCGTTCACCAGCTGTAAACTCTAGCGGAAGGTTCTGGTTGCTCGTCCACTACTGAACTGCAGTCCTGCTCCAGAACCTGAGTGTTGCGTGTGCATCAGTTTTACAGATCCTATTCTCTTGAATACAGACTGTTGGTTCCTTGCCTCTCCGGCAGATGCACTCCGACTTCAAAAGAAGCTCCCCAATTAGTCGTCTCTTACGACATGCTTTGGGGGGGGGGCAGTGGGTCTATTCTTGTTTTCCCCACAATGGGACCCCGGAACCCACACGGGGGGTTTTCTGTATTTGTCTTGCGCTTCTCGTGTGGCTCGTGTGATGGACTAGTTCAACTTTTTGCAGGTTTTATCTACACCATTTATCTATCTCTTTCTTGGTCTTCCTCTTGCCTTCCACACAGATGTTCTACTGTATTATTTAAAAAAAAAAAAAGGTCTTATAGGGAGTCTGGTCTGGCTGCATCTTCACTAGATGGCCGAACCATTTCATTCTTAGACTGTCAATATAATCCAGACATGGTCTTATTCCAACTTTCTCTCTAATGCTGGTATTCGTAACCATGTCTCGTCTCGTGTTGCATAGGATACCAAGGGCAGATAAGCAG
>CAJHNH020004170.1:30000-45789 GCA_905116865.2 Candidula unifasciata
CGGATTCTCTGCGTGTCCCGGGGACAAAGGAGCGCTGCTGAAAACCGCCGTTGTTGATTCATCATTTAGCGTGGAGTTTTTAATGGCAACTGTTTGTAGCAGGCAACAAAACGCTAGGAATGCAGACACCAACATGGCAATTACCGCTTCTGACGATCGTTAGATGTGCGCGTTATCCTTCTTTGGAATATTCTGATCCAAGCGTGAATGGAAAGGACGCATTGTAATTTTCAAACGAGTCAGTAGAGAAGAAGCCTGGATTAAAAATATTAAACATTTAAAATATATTTTGGTATTTTGAAACATGCTAGTCAGTACTCCAAATGATTAAATAACGACTCAAAGGTTTTAGAATTGAAACGACATCGATGCAGAACTTCATAATTGGACCATCTGCTGTCATGTTGGCCTAGTCTGAAACGGGAAGTAAATGTGGACAGAGTGATTTAAGCCACGACATTTGGATTCACACGGATTTGTGAAGTAGAAATAAAAGTACCTGTTTATTACAGTGAGTGTGCTGAATTTTCTCGAGGTATGGTGTCCGAGTGCTGGAGGTCCCGGGTTCAAGCCCCGGTGAAGCCTGGGATTTTTTCTGTCAACGTGGACTTCTAGTAATTTCTCGTTGTCTCTGGGAGGTGAGATCGGACTCCCATGTGTATTGTTGCGCACGTAAAAAAATCCCTTGGCAGCTGATAATCGAAAACAGTAGCCTAACGGCGCTGGTCGGGCAAAATTTGGAGTTAGAAATCTACCCAAAGTATTTCAGGATCCCTGCCGGTGCTACGGAGCCCGTGCACTGCGCTGAGCTACTTCAGACTCAGATTTGAGTTAGAAGTAGAACGGAGCACTTATGGGTTACTACCCGTGTGCCATGATGTTGATGTGTTGTTAAAACCTTAAACCTTTTTATTAAAGTAACGCATCGAGTATAGGCTTCCAGACTAAAAATTTTTTAGACCACGTTACCCGAAAGCCAGGTCCGGATTGTGTTGATAACATACTGTCCTTGTTCTAAAGAGCCGGATTAACTGATCACTTATTTCCAAGATGTTATCGTTCAACTTATACTTGTTGACGGATAACTTACAATTCATAAAACATACAGGAAACATTTGTATTAGGATCAGTTTGAAGCTATTTCTGGCATCTTTTTTTTTAAAAATCAGCTACAATAATACCCGCAACAATACTCTAAATAAGGACAACAAAAGAAAATAGCAAAATAAAAATCAAGAATAAGGATTAAATAATGAATAATGAGAAGAATGAATCTCGTGCGCTTAAATCTATTAACGAATGTTCGGTTTGATTTTCAGTCAGCTTTTTCAAATCCTTTGGATTCACTGACGAATTATTCAAACTGTTTGTCTCACGCTATGACGGACGTGGGTTCGTTTCTCGGCTGTGTCGTTCAATTCATGAGTGCCCTATTTTTACGGACAACCCTTGGTATCTATACCGGAGCTACGGTATCCGTGCTTTTTGCGACGCTCTCGGTAGGTGGTTGGCCGTTCAGCAGAGGGAGAACGAGCCACATAGGCTAAATCCTGGTGACATTAAGTCGATTCTAGTAAAAGTAGATTTTTAACCCACCAGGACACCACAGAAGGGATAAACACCGGATGACACAAAGTGCCAACACGTGGATGAGGATCACCAGTGGAGAGGTCCCAGAAACCGCGTTCAGTCAGGCCATTTTGACCAAGCTATACAGCGGCCTCTGGCAAGAGCCAGTGTGGGGCTTCTAAAAAAAGATAAATTGCATCTCACAAGGAGATAGCTAGTTATAACGAATGCTTATAATAGATAATTGACTTTTATACTCAGGAAGAAAAGATGTAAGGAGTAGACATTGGGGTGACCTTGCTTTTGATTTTATTCTGACGCTCCACCCCGCCTCATCGGCGTTCGGGTCGCTCATTAGTTGGCCGGTAGACGACTGTCTCGCTAGGCGGAACAGTATCTGGGTCTGTTTCCTTTGATCGCATCAAAACTGCAAGAGTCCTTTTCATGGCTACTCAGTGGCGAGCAATGCTAAACCATTTTATACGGCGCAAATAACCTAGTCACAATTATAACCCAAGGCTCCCCCTTTGGGAATGCTGGTTCGACGTGACGAGTTTTGTTGTTGTTGTTTTTTTTTAATTTTCATTTGTATATCAAGCAAGCATGGAAGTCCGCCCCGCCCCTGGTCATTCCATCTTCTTTTGCTGTCAAACTGTGACCAGGTTGCATTTAAGTCACGGATGTAAAAAGTGAAAAACCCCTTTTCTAAGCCTCCTGGCATGTTGCGCATTTAGGTAGACCTATATTGTTTAGACCAATCAGCACTTGGGGGTGATCATAGATGGCTTCCATGCCATGATGTCAAACTGCTCAGCATCTTTTCTCTTGGTCTTTGTCTGCCTCTCTTCCACCCCTACTGTTGCGAAAGTTTTCGCCTTCACATGACCAAAGAATGTAAATTGCCTCTTTCTGATGCGGGCAATCTGTTTTCTTCGTGAGTCAGTTTTTTCCAAGAAATCTTCATTGCTCGTTTTATCTGCCCAGGGCGTTCTTGTTATTCGTCTATGAAACCAGATATCTGCAGATATGTATCATCATGTACCGTGCCGGTAGGCGTAAGATGTCATGCTTTGCCATCACAGACGACGTAATTATCTTGGAAAACACATGACATCTGATGCCAGATGTATTGTAGAGATTTGAACCAGAATTACAATGACCACAGCCAAGATGCAAAAGATTCTTACCAATAAGAAAATGTCAACTGCAGTGAGAAAAGGAGGGGTAATGTGCTATGTAAAACCTTTGCTGTTATATGGATGTGAGACATAGACAAGAAGCAGACAGACTGCAAAACATTCACTTGTGGCAGAGATGTGGTTTTAGAAATTATATATATAAAATCTCTTATATGATCTTGATATTGATCTGGGTCGTATCAAGTGAGGCGAAGCCACTGTGTATGCAGAGTTTCAATTCTCTGAAGCATGCTCTGTAAGTCCATTACAATCACACCATGTCGTCCTTTGCGGCACTCAGAATACTGGAAAGCTGCCGTCACTGCCGTCACCTCCATTCTCATACTGGATGTAGTGACTTTGAATGCAAGGCTCTCTGTTTTCAAACAGCATCCATTAACCTTTGCAATGAAAACCCTACCTGCTCTTTTTACTTCTAACTATAGACCAAGCTGCACATGTAGTAATGTCACCTGTGCATGAATTGTCATTGATCAGCTCTTGAACTGCTGGCTGTTTCACTAGCTAACCATAAACTGCATCCTTCGTTCAAAGTAACTATCACTCTAAAATCGGTTTATTTTTCAATTTGCGTGTGTTACATAGAACCCGTTCTGCTCTATGGCAGCGAATCTTGGAATGTTAATGAACAAATTAGGAAGAATTTCGAAGCAACAGAAATGTGGTGTCTTAGACGAATGTTACAAATACCTTGGACGGCCAGGGTAACTAACAACGATTGCTTGAAAGAGACAAACACTGTTCTTTGGCAACATAATGAGAAGAGAGACATTGGAGAACATAGTGACAACTGGAAAGATCAGTGGGAAAAGTGGTAGAGGCAGATAAAGAGAGATTTTGCTGGATGGGCAGAAACGATGGCATGAACGGATATCATCAAGAGAGCTGTTCCAGGCAACGAGGGATCATGATCTGTGGAGACGCATGAGTGCCTACACCAGTTGGCAGTGCACAGAATGATGATGATGATGTATGTTTGGCCATGTTTCAGGCCATTTTAGGGTGATTGTCAGAGTGACAGGTCTGACGTTTTAACTTCCATCTCCGAGTAAAACCAGGGAGATGTTTCCTGTAATGAATCTCTGCACGGGGATACATTTTTATGTTTTGTTATGGGAAAGGGAGGAGGGGTCAGGGTGCCTCCTCAAGGAGCTAAAGCCTCCACCCCCGACCCCACCCCCGACCCCACCCCCGACCCCACCCCCGACCCCACCCCCTAAGGTTTTGGAGATCCTAGACCCTACAGCTGCACTAGCTTTGGTACATGCTCTAGGACACAGGTTCTCAAACCGGCCGCTAAATCACCAGACCATCCTTATCGCACATTGAACAGGTCCACAAACGTTTGGACCTCCATGTGCAGTATTTTCCTTAGTCTGTGTCGACTGATAACATAAAAATTAATGAGCACAGCACAGAAAAGACAATAACTTCTGTACAATGGTAATGTCTGCTATTGTTTGTTTTTTGTTTTTTTGTTAAGCGTGTATCCTGCGTTTTGATGTTCGGCTGCATTATCCCTGTGGCTTCTTCTTCTTCTTCTTCTCTTCCACCTTTTTCCTCATTGAAGTGTCGGGGGGAGATGTAATGTTCGTTGATGAGCTCTGTCAAGAGCACTATTAAGACCGATGCTCATTTCTGTAAGGCTGTTCTTAACGCCATCACTCCATATTTTCCGAGAACTTCCACTCGCTCTATACCCGTTGTAACGTTTTAGTGTGGCCTGTTGTGGCAGATAGTACCAGGGCATTCTTGTTAGGTGTCCAAACCACTTCATTTGTTGTTCTTTGATGACCTGTAAAACTGGCTTTATTCCTAGCATTCGTCTAATTTCAATCCCTGTGGCAAAACCAGAAAAAAAGAGCACAGATCTGACCGTATAGCAGCGGTCGTTGCAGATAACTTCTATGTTTCTGTGAACGGATTCATTGGTTTTGCGTTAATGTCAGTGGGAAAATTGTTTAGATTACCGAACACTTTTGTTCGCAAATGGAGTAAGCAATGATTTAAATTCGCGACCCGAGGTACTACGGCACATGAAAAAACTTCAGGGTGACGCGTGGTCTCGGGGCATGGCGTCAGTCTCAAGTGTTGGAGGTCCCGGGCTCAAGTCCCGGCGAAGGCTGGGATTTTTTTCACGTGGAATTCTAGTAATTTCCCCTGGTCGTTTGGTAGTAAAATCGGATGCTCGTGTGTATTGTTGCTCACGTAAAAAATCCCATGGCAGATAGAAATCGGAAAGAGTAGCCTAACGGCGCTGCCTGCGCAAAATTTGGAGTTTAAAATATACCTAGTGTTTCAGGATTAGCACCGGTGCTACGTAGTTCGTGCACTGCGCTAAGATTCTTCGAACTCAGACTTGAATCAGAAGTAGAACTGAGTACTTATTGATTACTATCCTTGTGCTATGATGTTGATCCGTCGTCTAAACCTAAACCTTTGAAAACATTTCACATCCCAAAACTAGCACCTCTGAACAGAACTACCTTTTACCTTAGAGCAGTAGAACATAAGCACCTGTTTAACTTACCTGACACCAGGCCTAACCTAACATTATCCCGGATACAAAGAGTCCAACTTAAAGGTCCAAACGTAAATAACTCCCTTATATCATGTATGTCCTACATATATACCTAGTCCAACAATTCTCCGCGCTACAGTAGACATACATTAATTACCTCCCTGGATCGACATCTTGTTTGGCTGCATACATTTCTCCGTCGGCCTGAATTTAAACTACATTTTAGTATCTCACATTTAATAGTGTATTTTTGCGTTATGAATATGAACAAAGGTAAAGGATTGTGTTGTCTGTTTCAAACATTTAAGCCATTGTACAGGGTGCAAAAAAAACCTGACCATAATTAGAGCGTGGTCACATTTTCTTTTCCAAACCACAGCAACGTAGATCATGCATTATGTTAGGGAGATTGTCTTCTGCAACTATTAACCTCCATCTATTTATGAGAAACAAAACAAAAATCGACCACATTCAACCTACTGCGAGCAGTATCGTTTATAATTGTGGTCTCGTTTCTTTGTGCCAGGTATATTGGCTAAGAAATTTTAATTGCGTCAAAACTAGTAGCTTGGACCGGTACTTCTAGTACTTAGTGAGGGCTGTCGGGGAGAGAAACATTTCAGACGAAGACGTCTGAGAGAAACCCTAAGACAGACGTTGATGATTTACCTAAATCCAGCACTGCATCCATGATATACCTAAATCCTGCACTGCATCCATGATATACCTAAACCCAGCACTGCATCCATGATATACCTAAATCCAGCACTGCATCCATGATATACCTAAACCCAGCACTGCATCCATGATATACCTAAATCCAGCACTGCATCCGTGATATTCATAAATCCAGCACTGCATCCGTGATATACATAAACCCAGCACTGCATCCATGATTTACATAAATCCAGCACTGCATCCGTGATATACATAAATCCAGCACTGCATCTGTGATATACATAAATCTAGCACTGCATCCGTAATATACATAAATCCAGCACTGCATCCATGATATAAATAAATCCAGCACTGCATCTGTGATATAAATAAATCCAGCACTGCATCCATGATATACATAAATCCAGCACTACAACTCCACAGAAAGAATCCAGGCAATGCTCCCCGCCCGTGACCTGGGAAGTAAAGCATGCCACTCTGTACGAAGTAAGCCTGTCCTGATCTTCTTCAGCAGGCTTTCTGAGTGAGTTATAATCACGATCTGTGTGTATGTCGTGTTCTCTAACCAGCGGAAAGCTACAGTGACCGCCTCCGCCTATATGTTCTAGCTGGATGTTGTGGTATCATATACTAGGCTCTCCTGCATCACAATTATGATGAGAATGCATTAGCACCATCTGCCTCATAGAGCCATGCTGAAGAAATGTGATGAACGCAGAGCAAGGGAAGACACCGCAGATGATGGAATTACGACACCAAGAACAGAGTAAAAGAAACCTTTTCATTCTCCTTGTCTGTGGTTCTTCTTAAGAGAAGGCCACAGGCATCTATAAAGTCTGTGGTGTGACGCATTTTACACTGTTCCATACACTTGGTTTCCATTGGAATGATAACCGGTCAAGCTTGTGGTCTCTTTGCATCATGTAGAGAACGTATCTGTAACCCATGTTCAGTGTTCTGTGGGGCTCTCCCACGTGGTCACAGTTCTGAAACCCCAGTCGACGATACTGATGGTCGTGATGATGATTATGATCATCACGATGACAGTGATGATGAGGATGTTCATGATGATGATGTTAGTAATGATGGTGATGATGATGATCATGGTGGTAATAATGATAATGATGATGGTGATGATGATGATGATAATGGTGATGATGATGGTGATGGTGATGATCATGATGATGGTAATGATGGTGATGATGTTGCTGATGATGATGGTGATGATGATGGTGATGATGATGGTGATGATGATGATGTTGATGATGATGATGCTGATGATGTTGATGATGATGGTGATGATGGTGATGATGTTGATGATGATGATGATGATGATGTTGATGATGATGGTGATGATGGTGATGATGTTGATGATGATGATAATGATGATGATGATGGTGATGATGATGATGGTGATGATGATGGTGGTCATGATGATGGTGATGATGGTGATGATGATGATGGTGATGATGATGATGGTGATGATAATGATGATGATGATGATGATGATGATGTTGATGATGATGGTGATGATGATGATGATGATGATGGTGATGATGGTGACGATGTTGATGATGATGATAATGATGATGATGATGGTGATGATGATGATGGTGATGATGATGGTGGTCATGATGATGGTGATGATGGTGATGATGGTAATGATGATGATGGTGATGATGATGATGGTGATGATGAGGGTGATGATGATGATGAGGGTGATGATGAGGGTGGTGATGATGATGACTAGAATAATGCAATAGACAAGGAAAACAATATACAAGAGGAGACCGAAAGTCCACATCCAAGTGCAGAAACAATCATACAAACACTCAAGAAGATGTTACCTAAACAATCGACACAACAACAACCTTTCTTTGGCCCCCTGCAGTGAATCCGGCACAGAGTTTTCAGACCGCTGCAACGCAATAGAAGGAAAGCCTTCTGCACACTTTTGGCACGATAAACATTGTTAGTTGCAGAAGTGAAAGCCATCAAAACCAGGACAAGATGATTAGCATATCATCCACAGACCACAGCACTTCATTATTCTTCGCCTTAGAATAGGAAACACGGACATGCCAGTTCATACAGGCAACCCACCTGATGGTCTGATTTGAGCATTCGAAACCGAACGTAAAGAAGAAGAAGAAAAAGAAATAAACTGTATGACTGGTTTTAGCCTTAATCTTCTTCTAATTTCTTCCTTTTTAATTGTAACTCTTCTTGTTAGACCAGCAGCTCTTCTTAGACATATCATCTCTGTTGTTATGATGTGGCACTAATGTGGCTCTCAAATAAAAGGTTTTCTTGTCAGCATCATCACCACCCCCCACCACCACCAGCTTCATCAATCGATTTCGCAGCTACACGTACACACAGTTTGAGATTGGCGAATTAGCCATGTGCACATGTGGATTGCCACCTTTGACAACAGATCACCGGTAGGCACCACAGAGTGGCTTTTATAGCAGTGCTGAAAACCAGTGACAGAAGGAAAATAGTCACGACATAAATTTAATGCTTGCGGACTATGCTAGGTGTGAAAGATCGACTAAGGAATGATGATATCAGGAGGAGAGTCGGCCAACAAATCAAATGGTTTGGCCATGTAACAAGACTTGAATTAGGCATGGCCCCACAGAGAACAATGCTATACAGATACAACAATAACAGAACAAAAGGTCAACCATGCAGAACATGGACAGCAAAACTGTCAAAGACACTGAAAAGTTCTTTATACGAAGCGAATAGACGGGCCGGTTCCAGAGATCTCTTCCTACCCTGACGCCGCGCGGCTTTCTAGGTGTAGAGGAAAGTCTTCCTGCCCTGACGGCGCGAGGCTTTCTAGGTGTAGAGGAAAGTCTTCCTGCCCTGACGCCGCGAGGCTTTCTAGGTGTAGAGGAAAGTCTTCCTGCCCTGACGGCGCGAGGCTTTCTAGGTGTAGAGGAAAGTCTTCCTGCCCTGACGGCGCGAGGCTTTCTAGGTGTAGAGGAAAGTCTTCCTGCCCTGACGGCGCGAGGCTTTCTAGGTGTAGAGGAAAGTCTTCCTGCCCTGACGGCGCGCGGCTTTCTAGGTGTAGAGGAAAGTCTTCCTGCCCTGACGGCGCGCGGCTTTCTAGGTGTAGAGGAAAGTCTTCCTACCCTGACGGCGCGAGGCTTTCTAGGTGTAGAGGAAAGTCTTCCTACCCTGACGGCGCGAGGCTTTCTAGGTGTAGAGGAAAGAAGAAGAAGACTGTTGCTGTTGTTATGAGGTGGTGATAAGAAAAAGAAAACTAAGAAGATGAAAAGGAGGGGAAGGACGTGAAGGACGTGAAGGAGGAATTAAGGGTGAACAGTTTTGAGGTGTTTCGTCTCTTCACTTAAAGCAGTAATACGTAACAAAACATGATAACAACACAACGACGACGACGAAGATACTGATGTTAATGATAATGGAAATGATGACGACGAAGAAGACAATGATTGATGGCGATGATGATGATGATGATGATAACGATAACAATGACGGTGCTGATGAATGAAACAAATAAAAAACAAAACAAGGTGTTTCGGTTATAATTTCTTCATCTGGTGGAATAAACTTCGGCTTAAACAAAAAAAAGAAATTAACAAAAAAGGAAGGCACCTCAATTTACAATGAATGGAGCGATAAAGTACGAAGAATAAATAATACATAAATATTTATTATCTCATTTAGTACCAAACTACTTACAAGACGTGTGTTATTGCCTTAAATTGCTCTCTCGCTTGCTCCGCTAGTTTTTACAAAGCAACCACAATTCTGAATTCTCTGCCCTACTTAGTTTTGCACTGCACCAATTCTTTCTTCTCTGCAGTCTGCTTACAAGTAAGCCAGATCTGTAAAACGGATGTGCACGCGAAACTAATTTTCTAGAACCAGGTTAAAGTCCAGAAGTGGAAAAACAACCAAAACTTTCCGCCAGAGTTTGTTTGCAGATGGTGAACGCGAGGAAGATCTCTTTCCCGTTTTCATCTAGTTTGCATCAGTTGCCACCTAATTCCCCAGTTTGTTTGAGGATTGTTTCCCCCTGCTCCTAGCAAAGTAAAGTTAAGGACCC
The DNA here is from genome assembly GCA_905116865.2 of Candidula unifasciata. NCBI lineage: Eukaryota > Metazoa > Mollusca > Gastropoda > Stylommatophora > Geomitridae > Candidula > Candidula unifasciata. Next base: position 40,049 of record CAJHNH020004170.1, read on the forward strand.
TTCTCTATGCCTTCAGACGTAATGGGCATATAGGGCTAGACCTTTATTTTATAGACCAGTCAGCACTCAGTGGGTGATATGCTTAACATCACGCTGGTTTTCTATACCTACCAGGTCTTTAGCTGGTACCCATTTAAGCGCCTAGGTCGATCTGGAAGCCAAGATCCTTTTTGAAAAAAGTCCGGCTCCATTGGGATTCTAATCCACCACCTTCGGATCCTTAGGTGGACGTCTAGCTGCTACACCACGGTACCTCCCACCCCTTTTTTGTCTATTTTTCCGACTCATAACATGACCAAAACTCTGGATTTTCTACATCTGATTTCTGTAAGCAGTTTACAAATCAGTATCTAAATTAACACTATTATAAATAAATAAATATAGTAGAACAAGGCTATACAAAGTATAAAACACAAACATCAGACTGTTTACCTACTACATGTGCTTGTTTCACTACATACGTAAAACACGACCACCATCTTCATCATTATCATGAATCAGTATGTTCTTTACAGAACGTCGCTCTCATCGCGGTAAGCCGGAAAGTCTCGCTTTACCTAGCCATCTTTGCAGTCCTATATGGTGCTTGCATGATCAATGCATCCTCAATGTTCAGTATCCACACATGGCTGAGGTCGGCCTCTTGTCGCATTTTTCGGAAACTCTACCCTCCAACAATACACGACTCAGACCTCGTCAACAGCAACAATGCAATCAGTAAATATACCAAAGTTTCGACACACTGTCTGTTCTCATTTTCAGGTTCCACACAGACGGTTCAGTGTCAAGAGGCAAAAGAAGTGCTTGGGGCATCTTAGCAAAAGTTAATGGTCGACGTTTGGTGCAGGAGAGCCTAGCATATGATACCACTTCATCCAGCTTAAGAATGGAGGTGGAGGCGGTCACTGCAGCTTTCCGCTGGCTAGAAAACACGACACACACACACACACATTGTAATTGTAACTGATTCAGAAAGCATGCTGAGGAAGATCAGAACAGGTATGCTTCGTGCAGAGTGGCATGCTTCGCTGCAGAGGACACGAGTGAGGAGTATTGTCTGGATTTTTTCACCGGGTGGCGCCTGTGTGTTGGGAAATGAACAGACGGACAGACTGGCTGGCTCTGCACAACTTGGTGGAATACTGCTACATGATAGGCAGACGTGGTTAGTGCCTTGTGGGAGAGCCTGTACAATACAGAGGAGCAGATGGATCACCACAGTCTGGTGAGATTGATGCAGTTGGGGGTGACGAGAGGTTATGGCAGAAGCTCAAGGCTCAGAGGAAAGGCAAGACGGACGTTTAATCAGAAAGTTACTGGCACTATTAGTATCGGAACTCTTTGCTGGCCGCTGAAGATGGGGACGGAGCGCTTATGGGAATGCCCCGAGTGCTGTGATGTAGGTTCTTGAATCTAATCAAATCAAATCTTCTGGTTCCATGACCTTGATAAATCATGAAATGTGAAATTGGAAAGAGAATATATTTCACTGCTTTTTCTTTAAAATATTTTTCTTCTAAAGAGAGATTTGGATCGTTGTGTTAACAATGTGGGGAGATGTATTGATTTCTGACTGATTTAGTGTAGTGTATTTCCGAATTTGAGGATTGTCGTAGGCGTTTGTAAAACTGCCCAAACATCCAGGGCTCTATTCCTATTCCCGAGGGACTATGATAACTGACCTCGCTAAAAATTGGTGCTTGAAAATGTCATGAAAAGTAGAGGCAGCCGGCTAGATGCTGACCACATTATCCATCAAGTGTCGATTGGTATATGTAAATGTTAGTAGCCGATGTACCTTCTTCTTTTTTTCCTTCTTCTTCTTCTTTTTTTTTCTTCTTCTTCATCTTATTCTTTTTCTTCTTCTTCTTCTTCTTCTTCTTCTTCTTCTTCTTCTTCTTCTTCTTCTTCTTCTTCTTCTTCTTCTTCTTCTTCTTCTTCTTCTTCTTCTTCTTCTTCTTCTTCTTCTTCTTCTTCTTCTTCTTCTTCTTTCTTCTTCTTCTTCTTCTTCTTCTTCTTCTTCTCCTTTTCTTCTTTCTTCTTCTTCTTCTTCTTCTTCTTTCTTCTTCTTCTTCCTTTTCTTCTTCTTCTTCTTCCTCTTTTTCTTCTTCTTTTTTTCTTTTTTTTTCTTCTTCTTCTTCTTCTTCTTCTTCTTCTTTTTCTTCTTCTTTTGTCAAACTGCTTGTGCCGCAAAGCAGCAGTTCTCACCCTATAGGTCTCCACCCTTTTGAGGGTCGAACGACCCTTTCGCAAGGATCGCCTAAGACCACCGGAAAACATATGCACTGAAGTTATGAAGCAGCAAAGAGAATAAAATTATGGTTGGTAGTCAAAGACAGCATGAAGAACTGTATTGAAGAGTTGCAGCATTGAGAAGGTTGAGAACCAGTACCGTAAAACGTGGCAGAGAGGAGTTAGGTGTAGTTTCCTGTGTCTTGCTATCTTGGAACAATTCATTCCTCTATCCCCTTGCATGCATGTCCTAGAACCATTTCTAGCTGAACAATTTATTGAACAGTAATACCTGTATCACATAGAAAGACAGCAAATCAAATGGTTTGCCCATTTGGAAAGATTGCCTTCTGATGCTATACCATTCAAGGCAAATGCCAAAAGAGGAGAGGGACTTCGAGCAAGAGGTAGACCAAGAACAAAATGAAAGGATAACATCAGTGAAACTCTAGAGTACCATGATGTGTCTTTGGTCAAAGCAGCTAGAAAAGCACGGAGCAGGACCTTATATGTCACTCGACACCTGAAGCAGTAAAAGAGAACGTAAAGAAGAAAAAGAATACCTGTATCTCGACGAACCAATGGCGTAGAAAGAGTCTTGGCATGTATATGTGCCGTAACAGTCATCATAGTCATCGTATTCCTGTTGTGGCATTGTCTATCACAAAGGGCTCGCTGTCTATTGCTCCATTCCGTTCTATGCTGTACAATTCCTCTGATATCACGGATAAGATCCAGTCCAGCAACTTTGGCTTCTGTTGTCATCGTTAGTTATAGAAGTCTTTTTGGACGCCCTTGCTTTATCAATCCTCAATGTCTCATTTTAGGGCCTGTCTGGTGACTTTCTGCTCGTTTCTTCCCGGGATGTGTGCAGTATAGTTTCTCTTATAACTGTAGTTAATAGTAGTCGCTAAGACATTTCTCTTTGAGCCATGCTATGCATTAACCTAAGAAAGGGAAGAGGAAAGTAGAACGCCATGAAGATTAGGAACGGGATAGAAAAAGTTATAAATCTACAAAAGTACAATGAGTTAAACATCAAAACCATATGTGCCCATCAACACCTGAAACTGACTGACAGACGTTCAACCCCACCAGGACCGCACAACAAGCGATAAACACCATGTGACACAAAGTGCCACCATTCGGATGAGAATCACCCCGGTTCTAGAAACCCCGTTCAATCAGTAGCTATATAGGGCCCCCGACGAAAACCGGCGTATGGATTTAAAATGACAAAATAGCGTCACACAATGGGATGGGGATTATTAAAAAGCCGAAGCTATAAAAGAGGTATTAAAGAAGAAGTTAAATATTCAAGGATAAAGATTCTAAAAACCGAAACGTCGGAAACATTTTATATTGTCATTTCGTGCTGCGGTGAACCTCTTTCTATTAAAAACTAAATCACCAATTCGAGAATCGAAACAAACTTCTGAAACGTTGGTATGCTTACTAATCTCATTCTAACAGCACAGACCTTTATCGTGTTTGCAAACATAAATAAAACAATGTATAACCAATGTTTGTGTTATGGCTAGCATATCACATTTGTTTTCACTTTTGTCGCTTGAAATAATTTGAGTCCCAAAATTTACTAATCATGTTTGGTACTTTCTCCGTTAATGGTGATCGCTCCATTCTTGTAGCTGCCATTTTCAGCTTTGTGGGTTTGTTTCGCTGGGTTCTTGGTGTAGGCTCGCAGGTAGAACCGGACGAAGAGGATCAGGATGGACACCGTGTAGGCGTAGGCGGGGTAACAGAATACTTTAGGGAGGGTGTTGCCGTAGATGATGTTGATGACATCTTGCAGGAGGTACACTACGAACTGTCCCTGGGAAGAGAGGTCAGATCTTTGTTATTATACTGATGGTGATGACGACAGGGTGTTAGAGAAGGTGAAAAATATTAGGATGAGGATGTTGATGATGTCTTGAAGGAGGTACTGACCCTGGAGAGAGAGAGAGAGAGAGAGAGAGAGAGAGAGAGAGAGAGAGAGAGAGAGGTCATATCTTTGTTTTTTTTACTGATGGTGATGCTGATGACGTCTTGCGGGACGTGCACCACGAACTGTCCCTGGAGAGAGAGAGAGAGAGAGAGAGAGAGAGAGAGAGAGAGAGAGAGAGAGAGAGAGAGAGAGGTCATATCTTTGTTGTTTTACTGATGGTGATGATTGGATATTAGAGGGTGGGAGAAGGATTAAGATGGTGATGCTGATGACGTCTTGCGGGACGTACACCACAAACTGTCCCTGGAGAGAGAGAGAGAGAGAGAGAGAGAGAGAGAGAGAGAGAGAGAGAGAGAGAGAGAGAGGTCAGATCTTTTGCTATTATAATGATGGTGGTACTAAAGGTGTTAAAAAGATTAGAATGGGGATGTTGATGACCTCTTGCAGGAGCTACACCCCGACCTGTCCCTTTAGAGAGAGAGGTCAGATTTTCGTGATTATACCATTGGTAATAATGAGGAGGGGGATGAGGACGATGTGGATATTTATGATGATGAGGATGACGACGAGGATAATTATTTTAGTGATAGGGGTAAGTAAAGTAAAGGATCCTCTTTCACGCCCTAATGAGTATTAGGTATACAGGGCTAGACCTATATTTTATACACCAATGGGCTCTGGGTGGGTGATGTGGTCAAAATCACGCCGACCGCCTTTACTTCCTATAACCGGTACGCACGCAAGGCTGGGTCAGTCTGGAAGCCAAGATCATTTAAAAAATTCCCGGTTTCGTCAGGATCCTAGAAGATTAAAAAAGTGTCTTTTGTTAGAGTGCAGTTGGTGTATTCTACCCCTACCTCTATTCCGCTCCAAATGAGACACGGGGGAAAAAAAGAAAACACAATATCCTTATCTAAAGAGAGTGGATTCAGCTGGCATTGACCAGGAGGTATGAAAGATGGCAGCGCAGTATCACGCGTAATAATAAATCTGCACGTTAACTTTTACAAGATAACACAAGAAATCGACGGAAACCGAACACTGATTAGTGATTTGTGATTAAAAAGGGTTATCATCACAGCACTCTTGACAGATCCATAGGTGCTCCGATCTCCTCCTCTAAAGCTCCACAAGTGTAAAACGACTGATGACGCCTGTACTGTGTTGGGTAATGAAACGTCTTGTCCTCTTAGTGAGATGTTCATTTCTTGCAGCTTCAGGCTGCACCCCCATGTCCATCAATCTAGACAGGGATATGGAGTCATGTCCTTTGGCGTGCTTCCCGGTACGGTAAGTGCAGCGCTTGGCATTGCTAACATCACTTCTGTCCGAACACTGACACAACTTACAATTTGAATCATGGTGACACAACAACAATTGTGCACATTTACACTTACAAGATGACACAAGAAATAACGGAAACCCAACACTGACACAACTTACAATTTGGATCATGGTGACGTATTTCTTCCACCACAGGTACTTGCGGAAGCGGGGTCCCAGTGCGGACAGTCCGTAGTAGGTGTACATGAGAGAGTGGACGAAGCTGTTCAAAAGTGGA
>CAJHNH020004171.1:0-45767 GCA_905116865.2 Candidula unifasciata
CATGGAATATACCTCCACTGCATGGGCTGCAGCAGCAAAGACAACAATGAGAAAACTGGACAAGGTTCAGAATATGGGATTAAAGATTGCTCTCGGAGCCATGAAAACCACCCCCATCAGAGAGATAGAGAGAATAGCAGATACTGAACCACTCGAACTCAGAAAACAATACAAAACTCTTTTACAGTATGAGAAATTAAAAAGACTTCAAAGTCACCCACTGCATTTTAAATTTAAAGAGAGAAAAAAAAAAAACATTCTGAAGCGTCAGAGCCCCAACCACCTTGCTAGAGAACTGTACAGACAACACCAAGATTTGCTTGAAAGAGATGTTGCACTGTGCGAAAAACTTAGGCCAGAACCATGGACAGGCAGGCCAGAGAAAGCAAATGTAGTCCTAAAGGTACCAGGGATCACTTCAAAAGATGCCCAGACGGAGACACAACAGAGAACCCTGGCTCTTGCTATGCTTGATGAGAAGTATCCAAACACCACTTGGACTCAGGTTTTCACCGACGGCTCTGCTACAGATGCAGTCAGAAAGGGGAGTTGTGGAATATACATTAAACCCCCTAGCAGTAGAGCAGAAACTCTCTCTCTCTCTCTCTCTCTCTCTACCAGGAGGTGACATCTGCACTAACTTCAGAGCTGCAGTCCAACATCTCATCACTCAAGAACACAGAGGGAACAAAATTGTTATACTTAGTGACTCATTGTCTGTTCTCCAAGCACTATCAAGCAAAAAACAAGACAAACTAATTGTAGATCTAAGGACCAACATTGGCTTACTCTCCAATTAAGCCCACTGTGGTATTCAAGGAAATGACAGAGCAGATGAGTTGGCAAAAGCTGGGAGTAATCTTCCACAACCTCATCAACCACACAGCTTCAAGAAAACCAAAACAGCGCTAAAGCAGTCATTTAAGCGGGAGTGGAGAAGGCAGAATAGAGATTACAGAGAGTGACAGCATAAATAAACTCAACAGGAAAGAACAAACATCAATTTTTAGACTTCGGACTGGACACTGTGGTCTTCGAGCACACATGCACAGGGTAGGCATAAAAGAATCTGCTGCCTGTGATTGTGGAGCAGAAAGACAGACCCCTGAGCACACACTGCAGTACTGCCCTAACCTCTCCCAGCAAAGACTGGATCTGGCCCAAGGGAGCCACATTGCAAGAGAAGCTGTGAGAGACCGGTGGCGACCTTAAACGCACAATCCTATTTGTGACCCGGACGGGACTCAATGTTTAGCATGACTGATGTCGAACGAAGAAGAAGAAGAAGAAAATGAAACAACTGCCTGTGATACAGTTTATCAATGAAACAACTGCCTGCGATAAAGTTTATTAATGAAACAGCTGTCTGTGATAAAGTTTATAAATAAAACTGCTGCCTGTGATAAAGTTTATAAATGAAACTGCTGCCTGTGATAAAGTTTATTATTGAAACAACTGTCTGCAATAAAGTTTATTAATGAAATAACTGTCTGCGATAAAGTTTATTATTGAAACAACTGTCTGCGATAAAGTTTATTAATGAAACAACTGTCTGCGTTAAAGTTTATTAATGAAATAACTGTCTGCGATGAAGTTTATTATTGAAACAGCTGTCTGCGATAAAGTTTATTATTGAAACAACTGTCTGTATAAAGTATAATAATGAAACAACTGTCTGTATAATAATGAAACAACTGTCTGTATTAAAGTATAATAATGAAAACAGCCGTCTTTGATAAAGTTTATAAATGACACAACTGTATGTGGCAAAGTATATTATTGAAACAACTGTCTGTGATAAAGTATATTATTGAAACAACTGTTTGTGATAAATTATACTAATGGAACAACTGTCTGTGATAAAGTATAATAATGAAACAACTGTCTGTGATAAAGTATAATAATGAAACCGTCAGTGATAAAGTATTGTAATGAAACGACTGTCTGTGATAATTTATAGTAATGAAACATCACGTCTGTGATAAAGTAAATTAATGAAACAACTGTCTGTGATAAAGTATAATAATGAAACAATTGTCTGAAACAAGGTAAAAGTAATTAAACAACTGTCGGATACAGAGTAGATTTCAGGAAGAGCCGTCAAATCCCTTAAGGCTAGAGAAAGTCTTAACATATGTATCTTTCACTAGACTCTTACAACCAAGGCCTGTCTCTCCAAACTGAGGTCTGTGTATATAAAAAATATTGTTCCCGTCTGCCTCGTAATACAGTCGGCTGCTTATTTGTGTTTCGCGGTAATTTTATCGAATCTATCATCTGATAGGGCATTAAGTTATCTGGACGCTAGCAGACGTCCCTTTCTCTGTCAGATATCAGATGGAGGACTGTGGGTGAGCGAAGATAAACACAGCCTCGTCAGTGTGGGCGACCAGGGAACTCGTGACCTATCTCCGCGAGGGAAAGAACTCAGGGAATTGTATCGGAGATTCCTGCTTCTAAAGGTCATGTTTACAACAACGCCGAAACGAGGCAGTCGATATGTAAATTTTTCGTGGTGGCATGTTGTGTTTTTCACAACTAGGGAGCGGTGAGAGAAGACATTCATCAGCATCATCATGCAGCGTGCAGAGTGGTGAAGATAACAACCGTGTTTCTCTGGTCTTATTTTAATTTGCCGCAAAGACGCCTTTGTGATTTTTCAGTCAAGTTAAAAAAATACACATTATTTCAAGTTACAAACATCAATATTTGTTCAAATAATTAATTTAATTTAAAACTTCAAACCGGCTTCTACTTATTTGGTGATAGTGGAATCCATCCGATTGGCTAAACTGACCTACTTAAGGTTAGTTGCGTATCCTTTACAGGACGTTGCAGAACCAACCCCAACAACCCCTGGCTGTTGTGTGGTTTTTCTAGGCAAATTTACGTCCAGTAGTTTACCATTGCTTCCTGGACGGTCGGCTTTCTTGATACCACTGTCGAAACCAACGCAAGGCATCCATGATACTGGCCTAGTTTCCATCCATGATACTGGCCTAGTTTCCATCCATGATACTGGCCTAGTTTCCATCCATGATACTGGCCTAGTTTCCATCCATGATACTGGCCTAGTTTCCATCCATGATACTGGCCTAGTTTTCATCAATGATACTGGCCTAGTTTCCATCCATGATACTGGCCTAGTTTCCATCCATGATACTGGCCTAGTTTCCATCCATGATACTGGCCTAGTTTCCATCCATGATAATGGCTTAGTTTCCATCCATGATACTGGCCTAGTTTCCATCAATGATACTGGCCTAGTTTCCATCCATGATACTGGCCTAGTTTCCATCCATGATACTGGCCTAGTTTCCATCCATGATACTGGCCTAGTTTCCATCAATGATACTGGCCTAGTTTCCATCCATGATACTGGCCTAGTTTCCATCCATGATACTGGCCTAGTTTCCATCAATGATACTGAGACAATACAGGACAGGTAGGAACTGTAGATTTTTTATTCTGATTGTTTTGAAGGGGAAAAAAATTAAATGTTTGACCACTTTTAGACTGTTGTTAGCTAGCCGAGGCTGCTAACAGTATCTGCCTATCTGTTTCTTCCTCTTTCGTTCGCTGAAATAAGTTGTCTATATCAGCAATTTTGCTTTTGTATAAATTTCACTGTCGATTTTAGTTCATTCAGTGGTACATAGAGTTTACGTTCCACTGCTGTTCTTTCAGGCCAAAAGGTTTGCCTTAATGTGTCAAATTCGGTGCAGTCCTGAAGTACATGCTCTGCTGTCTGGGGCACCTTTGCACAGGGGCACGTGGCTGATACGCCTATCTTGAATTTTGTGACACGTGATTACATAATCGGTTGTGCCCTGTTCTGAGGCGGAGGATAATGACTTGTTCTGGTCTGTCCATAATAAAATAGTCGTCTTGTGCTGGGGCTGGTGGTTTCCTGATTGATTTAATTATTTTTTTTTGTTTTTTGTTTGTGGCATGTGATTGGTACATCCGGCTGCACTTTTGTCGCACCTTCCACTGCCAGATGATCAGTATTTCTCATTTCCATGCACTCCACAATGTGATGGTATCTACTGCATTACGACTCTTCGCTGAAGGCTGAGTTGTGTCAGCAGTGTTTGCAATTCTGGTAGTTTCCTAGACTGGAGTGCTTCAAGTACGGAGTTTGCATCTGTCAGCATTACCACATACTGTGAGCCAAGATTGGTATTTAGCAGTTTCTTTGTTGCTATCTTGATAGCCTGGGTTTCTGCATCATAGTTATGGCAGTACTTCCCGGTTGGTACGCTGGACTTATCCCTAGTACCATCTGGGAATTCTATGTACACTCCAGCACCACCATTTCTAACTGCACTTTCTGCGGACCCATCTTTTTATATAGACTCGGACCCATTGTTCTTGTGGGTATTCTTCATCAATATATTTAAGGGTGGCGATACTGCGTTGTACACTATCCTGCTCTTTCTAGTCAAATTTTCCCTTTGTCTGGATTTGTACTGTTAGTTTGCATTTTTCTCTCCATGGGGTTTGTTCCGGAATACATCTCCGTCTATGTTTGTGGTCTGGTTTATTTGCGTCATTTTCGTGACTAAAGTTCTGGTATTTATGCCGTCTCTGGGCCTAATGCTTCCTTCGTCCGAGTCAGACCGCTCGTTCCCTACCTTGTTGTTAACTGTGTTCTTCTTGTCCTTCCATTTCTGATGTTTCCTCCTTGATTTCAATTCAGCTTCTTCTGATTCGGCCAGAGCCAGATTCTCAACACAACGTGCTTTTGACCACCATTTATAGTTTTAAAATTTAAAGTATTTTACTTTGCCAAAAAGTTCAGGAAACTGGTTTTTTTTTTGTTTTGTTTGGATATAGAAACTGAAGAGTGCACTGCGAGCCTTATGCATGGCTTAATTAAAGGGGCACAACAAGAGAAACTCCGCAAATATTTTGGTCAATCAGGGCCACAAATGTAGAACTGAGAAGAGCAACAAAATGTTCATCACTGGTAAACGTTATCTAAGAAAGAAGATGCAGATGGTTTGGACAATTTTTGCAAAATGCCCCCTGACATTTTGTCATGAACAGCTCTCGGATGATGGAGATGGAAAAGGGAAATGTGGACAACCTAAGGTCCGGAGTAAAAGAGCAGTTGAATGGAAAATGGAGGAGTGTATCATGCCATAGGATACCAGAGCAGAGGATACACACAGTGTTAGATAGGGAGCCAACACACGCTAAGAAAACTTGTTGAAGTGCACAGTTGTAATATTAATAAATTATTATTGTTGTTGTTAGTACTGAGCGGCAAAAATTTGATAATGTAACTGAAATAAAACATAATGCATGGACAAATACTTCGAAAAGAAATTCTACATTTGATTAGTGGAGAGAAGGGTGTTTGATTCGCATCTTTATAAATTGAATAGAGGCATTAAGCCCATCCCTCCTATTTTCCACCTTCTAAAATAGGGGTAGGGTGGAAACAGGCGGAAGAATGGGAATTTTTTGAGCTCCAAGATTCCGGCTTTCGTTGTTGGAGAAAAAGAGGTCCAGACTTCTCCTCCTCAGTTTATGAAACATAAACACCATCTGGCGTTGGTAACGTCAATATTGAGAGAAAACGGCGGGAAATTGGAGCATCGGGACAATGACGCAACCTGTGAAAATATTTAGGGCGAATGGCCAACATAATTGACTGGGAAATTATTAACATTTTAATGTCCTGTTTCAACAATTGGAGTGTCTTTATTTATCTGTTAGCATTAACGACTTAACTTCCGGCAGAAAATGCTGGTTTTTCATCCACTTCTGGACTATAGCCTAGTTCCAGAAATCGAGTTTTGTGTTCACATGGGTTTTACAAATCTGGTTTTTACACATATGCAGATTATTGGTTTCTATTGTCTCAGGCAGATGCACTTTCGAAGAAAAAACCCATCATTAGTCGCCTTGTACGACATGCTTATAAGAAGGCTGTGAGTCCCTAACTGTCCTCAAAAATGGGGCATAGAAACCCAAAAGGTGGGAGGGGGGGGGGGTAGAGGGGGAATGGAAGTAGACTACAGTTTCTTACTGCCACCCCTGAGAGTAGTGCGCCGTGAGGCCCCAGTTTCTTCCAGTGTGGGACTCTCGTACACTTGTCTGACAACCAAGAGAATCTGTTTAACCGTTCACAGTGCACGTCGATATCTAGTACATGAGAGTCGGCAAATTGTTCAGCTCATTCAGTACCACCTAGGTCACGGAGATGACACCTCGCCAGAATGGTTCTGTTAAGACTCCAGGTATTCTCCTTCTTGTCTGTGTTCTGAGAGTGTAAAATCATGAGGACATTTTTGGTGTTTCGTCCACTTCTGGATTTTGTTATCCTCCGAGAACCCAGGCGCACCGCCCCTAGAAAAAATGTGGAAGATGTGGGTGTGGCAGGGCTCAGTGGATCTGAGTCGTGCGTGCACATCCATTCTACAGACGGTGAAGGGGTGGAAACAAGTTGACCATTTTACCTGTTCTCAGTCAGCAATAATATCAATAACAGAAACAGTAACAATAACAAAAAATATCACTAGACCAAGAAATCAGAAAGTGGTCTGAAAAACAAAAAAATTATTTGAAAGAACGGAAATCTCATGGTTGAAACAAAACCCTTGTCCATCAAATTTGTGGTCACCTCGCTTTTCTTGATGATAATGAAACTTGGTTCGACTTGCTCGGCCAGTTAGTTTTGGTTGGGTGGGGGTGGGGGTGTGGTAAAGATAGATGGAAAAAAGGGCAAAAATAGACATACATGCATACAGACAGACAGACAGACAGACAGACAGACAGACAGACCGTGAAGTTGGTAGATATAGTTGGCGAAAAATCAAGTTAGAGATATTGGTAGATTGGCGTAGAAAGGCGATATTTATATGTATATATATATATATATATATATATATATATATATATATATATATATATATATATATATATATATATATGTATATATATATATATATATATATGTATGTATATATGTATATATATCCCACAGATGGAGACAGAGAAATGTGAAAAGAGACAGGGGCACCCAAGTTGAGCAAGAGATAGATACATACAGATCATCATTATATAGCATGTCCTTTGCAGAACGTCGCTCTCACTGCGGGCTGCGTGAAAGAAGCTCGGTCTCTCGCCAGTTCTCCCGCCTCTTGAACTTTCCTACTTACAGACACGTAGACGATAAAGAGAGAAAGCGGGAATGATTGTAAGATAACAAGTTATAAAAAAATTAAAAAAGAAGAAGAAATAGTTCCATATAGAGAGATAGAACGGGAGACAGAGACAGAAAGAGAGAGAGAGAGAGAGAGAGAGAGAGAGAGAGAGAAAGAGAGAGAGAGCGAGAAGGAAAGAGAGAGAGAGATAGATAGATAGAGAGAGAGAGAGAGAGAGAGAAAGAGAGAGAGAGAGAGAGAGAGAGGGAGGGAGTGCCCCAATGAAACAAAGACCATTCTGCGAATATAGTCCATCTCCTGAAATATCTTCATTTTTTAATCTAAGGAATAAAATTGCTAATGCAGACACATCGAGCCTTGCTATGAGTACAAATATTTGTCCTTTCCGGTGGAATTATCCACCAAATATCAGGGACGCAAAAATATCTCGTATTTCCCCTGGCTCGACCTGAAAGGGCATTGGTTGAACTGTTATTTTAGGTTCCACCCCCCCCCCCCACCCCTACCCCCACCCCTCCAGCTTTCCTTCTGATTTTCTTCAACTGTCAGAGCCCATACGGTTAATTGTGCATACATTAATCTCATTCATTATATATAGATCTTAATCATTCTGCAGTACATTGAACTTCATCATGTTCCCTGCCCCGTGACCACTTCCTGTCAGTACTTTTCTAGCAAGAGATTTTGTCTCCATGTTATCTGTCTGCTATTCTCTCTGCCTGTCGCCACATTTACAGTGTATAGTCAGCGTATCGTGCCTGACTACTTCCATCAACGACAACCGTCATTTCTGGTGGCGACTGTTGGCTTTGGCTTTTTTAGCAACTGCCATTTGTATTAACTGTGTGCGCATATTTCTAGATTGTGCCGGGACTCATTGCTTGTTTACCATCTTTCTCAAATGAGACAGTGAGGTATATTTTATTTGATTTTTACTGGCACAAGAACGAAGCAAGTATGGGGTGATCCTATTGCAGTGTAGTTGAAACCTCGATTGGGACTAGGACTAAGACAAAGACTAAGACAAAGCTAAGACTAAGACAAAGACTAAGACAAAGCTAAGACTAAGACTAAGACAAAGACAAAGCTAAGACTAAGACAAAGACTAAGGCAAAGCTAAGACTAAGACTAAGGCAAAGCTAAGACTAAGACTAAGGCAAAGCTAAGACTAAGACAAAGCTAAGACTAAGACAAAGCTAAGACTAAGACAAAGACTAAGGCAAAGCTAAGACTAAGACTAAGGCAAAGCTAAGACTAAGACTAAGGCAAAGCTAAGACTAAGACTAAGACTAAGGCAAAGCTAAGACTAAGACTAAGACAAAGCTAAGACTAAGACTAAGGCAAAGCTAAGACTAAGACTAAGGCAAAGCTAAGACTAAGACTAAGTCAAAGCTAAGACTAAGACTAAGGCAAAGCTAAGACTAAGACTAAGGCAAAGCTAAGACTAAGACTAAGACTAAGGCAAAGCTAAGACTAAGACTAAGACAAAGCTAAGGCTAAGACTAAGACTAAGGCAAAGCTAAGACTAAGACTAAGGCAAAGCTAAGACTAAGACTAAGACAAAGACTAAGGCAAAGCTAAGACAAAGACTAAGGCAAAGCTAAGACTAAGACAAAGACTAAGGCAAAGCTAAGACTAAGGCAAAGCTAAGACTAAGACAAAGACTAAGGCAAAGCTAAGACTAAGACAAAGACTAAGGCAAAGCTAAGACAAAGACTAAGACAAAGCTAAGACTAAGACAAAGCTAAGACTAAGGCAAAGCTAAGACTAAGGCAAAGCTAAGACTAAGACAAAGCAAAGACTAAGGCAAAGCTAAGACTAAGGCAAAGCTAAGACTAAGACAAAGACTAAGGCAAAGCTAAGACTAAGACAAAGACTAAGGCAAAGCTAAGACTAAGACAAAGACTAAAGCAAAGCTAAGACAAAGACTAAGACAAAGCTAAGACTAAGACAAAGCTAAGACTAAGACAAAGCTAAGACTAAGACAAAGCTAAGACTAAGACAAAGCTAAGACTAAGACTAAGACAAAGACTAAGGCAAAGCTAAGACTAAGACAAAGACTAAGGCAAAGCTAAGACTAAGACAAAGACTAAGGCAAAGCTAAGACAAAGACTAAGACAAAGCTAAGACTAAGACAAAGCTAAGACTAAGACAAAGCTAAGACTAAGACAAAGCTAAGACTAAGACAAAGACTAAGACAAAGACTAAGACAAAGACTAAGACAAAGACTAAGACAAAGACTAAGACAAAGACTAAGACAAAGACTAAGACAAAGACTAAGACAAAGACTAAGACAAAGACTAAGACAAAGACTAAGACAAAGACTAAGACAAAGACTAAGACAAAGACTAAGACAAAGACTAAGACAAAGACTAAGACAAATACTAAGACAAAGACTAAGACAAAGACTAAGACAAAGCTAAGACTAAGACAAAGACTAAGGCAAAGCTAAGACAAAGACTAAGACAAAGCTAAGACTAAGACAAAGCTAAGACTAAGACAAAGCTAAGACTAAGACAAAGCTAAGACTAAGGCAAAGCTAAGACTAAGACTAAGGCAAAGCTAAGACTAAGGCGAAGCTAAGACTAAGACTAAGACAAAGCTAAGACTAAGGCGAAGCTAAGACTAAGACTAAGACTAAGGCAAAGCTAAGACTAAGACTAAGGCAAAGCTAAGACTAAGCCCTCATAATGCCAGTAATGAGTGGTAAATTTCCTTTTTGATATGCCTAATAACCTGTGTGTGTTCTGAGATCCCATTGTAGGTAAAACAAGATTAGACACACTGCCTACCTCAGAAAGCATGTAGTAGAGCCCAATAATTGTTAGCTTTCTTCGAAAGAATAGCAAGGAACAACCAAGTGCACACAAATAAGCCAGTAAAACTGATGTACACGCAACACTCAGGCCCTAGCACAGCCAAAGTCCAAATGGACGAACAACCAGGACTTTCTGCTTGAGCTTAAAGGCGATGAACAAAGAAAAATAATAATAAGAAGAAGATGTGCAATAATGTTTACAGTAGCACTTTACCTTTTTTATAATATAGACAGATGTAATAAACTACAAAGAATTATGTATTCAAAGTTTTCCTCTTTTCCTTCAACTTTTGGGGATAAGAAAATCCTAATTGGTGAGATAAGAAAACACAGGACTTTGTTTTTACTTTCAACGCCAACGCCAGAACCTTCTGCACGTGTGGAGGTCTTCGGTTTCACAAGATGACAGCAACATTCAGACGGAGCCAAGAGCAGGCCCGCTCTGACGGTAATCCTAAACCAGGCCTCGGACTCCAAATCCGACAAAAAACACAAGAGTTCCCAGCACTTCTGACATTCATCTCATCATTGGCGGATCCGCCATGTGGCGATGAGCTTCCCTGCCCCTGCCTGGCAACATGTGATAAACATATGCGCTAGGAGCAGAAAAACACGCTGATAGCAAATCGAGATGACAACCTAAATCTTCACAGTTAATTTACAGAATTTAGAGGGGGTGAGCTAAATATCTGTACGTTAAGTTCCTGGTTTAGTCTCGTGTTGTTGTTGTTGTTGTTGTTGTTCTTCTTCTTCTTCTTTATACTTCTTCTTCTTCTTCTTCTTCTTCTTCTTCTTCTTCTTCTTCTTCTTCTTCTTCTTCTTCTTCTTCTTCTTTTTCTTCTTTTTCTTCTTCTTTTTCTTCCTCCTCCTCCTCCTTCTTCTTCTTCTTCTTCTTCTTCTTCTTCTTCTTCTTCTTCTTCTTCTTCTTCTTCTTCTTCTTCTTCTTCTTCTTCTTCTTCTTCTCCTCCTCCTCCTCCTGCTTCTTTTTATTTGTATGACTATTCTTAGCATTCATCGGCTCAGACCTAGACATACATTTCTGGTTGCTCGTCCACTTATGGACTCTTTTTTGTTGTTTTATTGTTGGTCTTGTTCGAGAACGGAGGTTTTGCACGCCTTGTTTTACAGATCTGGCATATTTGTATTCACATGGTTGGTTTCTCGCCTCTACTTTTTGAGTATATTTTAAATTCCAAATTTTGCCGGGGCAGCACGTTAATGTACTCTTTTTTATTTCCAAATGCCAAGCGTTTTTTTTACGTGCACAACACACACGCGCATCTGATCTTACTACCCAGAGACCAGGGGGAAATACTAGAAGTTCACGTGAAAAAAATCCCAGTGTTCACCGTGGCTTGAACCTGGGACCTCCAGCTCTCGAGGTGGACACCATACTTCGAACCACTCACTCAACCCCCCCCCCCCCCCCCCCCCCCCCCAATGCACAATAATAATTTATAACAGAGAGAATATAAAACAATTCAACGTGACGACATAATAACACACACATTTATTTATATCGCAGGTCGACCCAGCCTCAAATGGGTACCAGGATGGGCTGTCCTGGGAAAGTACAGACAGCCGGCGTAATGCTGACCACATTACCCACCGAGTGCTGATGGTCTGTAAAAACATGGGACGCTCTGCCCATATGCCCGATGCGACGAAAGGCGTGTAAAAAGGGATCTTTACTTACTTTTACTTAAATGATGCATACTGATGCACTGCCTAGCTTTGCAGTTTTATTGTCTCCCCTAAACATCTAAAAGAGAAATCACAACTATGTGGATATTTTTATTATCTCCCCTGCAAGCTCCAGAAAACGGACGATTTATTTTAAGAATACGATATCTAGCTCGCTGTGAACATTTTAATCCCCGTAATCATTTGGCGCCAGGATCTTTGAGCCTGAACACCACAGATCAATCCCTGGTGGGCAAACTTCCTTTATTTCCTACAGCGAGAACACTTTGTTCCTTTTCAGTTCACGGCATAATCTCCCAAAGAGGGATGCCCAGAGGCCTTTCGGCTGAATAATTATCCGCTATTTGGAAGGAAATATATTCATGCTTACAAGGTCATTGCTGGGAGATGCGGGTCTTAAAGTGAGAATGTCCCAGCTAATGACAGGGGAAAACCCCCGATTGAGAGACTCAGTGAGGTCAGATTATGTTGGCTGAGAGTTATGAAGTGGCGTTTCTGAGTGACGCGGGACGATGAGCCGAACTGGGGGGAGGTGTTTTGAGCGTGCTGGGAAAATAACAGGTTATAGAATAGCTGAAGGTGTAGGGATCAAATGTGTGTACACTTTCAGGGCCAGTCGGGGTGATAGGTCGATTCAGGTGCATCCGCATGAGTGGCAAGGAACCAACACTCTGTATACAAAACACTGAATCTGTCAAACGAATGTGCACACAACAACTCAAGTGCTGGAACAAAACGTAAGTCCAAAGGTAGAAAAACACCAAAACTGTCCGCTGGAACTTACAGCCGGCGAACACGAAGAAAAAGAAGAACAAGTGGGATTTTGTTCTTTCTTATTCTTCGTTTCAGTTGACCTTAGCTCAGGTCGGCAAAGCTTAAAATGTATATTGGCAAATGAGCAGGCATCTAAAATGTATACTGGGAAATGTTCAAGCATCTAAAATGTTTACTGGCAAATGTTTAGGCATCTAAAATGTATACTGGCAAATGTTTAGGCATCTAAAATGTTTACTGGCAAATGTTTAGGCATCTAAAATGTTTACTGGCAAATATTTAGGCATCTAAAATGTATACTGGGAAATGTTCAAGCATCTAAAATGTATTACTGGCAAATGTTCAGGCATCTAAAATGTATACTGGCAAATGTGCTGGCATCTAAAATGTTTACTGGCAAATGTTTAGGCATCTAAAATGTTTACTGGCAAATGTTTAGGCATCTAAAATGTTTACTGGCAAATGTTTAGGCATCTAAAATGTTTACTGGCAAATGTTTAGGCATCTAAAATGTTTACTGGCAAATGTTTAGGCATCTAAAATGTATACTGGCAAATGTTTAGGCATCTAAAATGTTTACTGGCAAATGTTTAGGCATCTAAAATGTTTACTGGCAAATGTTTAGGCATCTAAAATGTTTACTGGCAAATATTTAGGCATCTAAAATGTATACTGGGAAATGTTCAAGCATCTAAAATGTATTACTGGCAAATGTTCAGGCATTTAAAATGTATACTGGCAAATGTGCTGGCATCTAAAATGTTTACTGAGAAATGTTTAGGCATCTAAAAAGTTTACTGGCAAATGTTTAGGCATCTAAAATGTTTACTGGCAAATGTTTAGGCATCTAAAATGTTTACTGGCAAATGTTCAGGCATCTAAAATGTATACTGGCAAATGTGCTGGCATCTAAAATGTTTACTGGCAAATGTTTAGGCATCTAAAATGTTTACTGGCAAATGTTTAGGCATCTAAAATGTTTACTGGCAAATGTTTAGGCATCTAAAATGTTTACTGGCAAATGTGCTGGCATCTAAAATGTTTACTGGCAAATGTTTAGGCATCTAAAATGTTTACTGGCAAATGTTCAGGCATCTAAAATGTATACTGGCAAATGTGCTGGCATCTAAAATGTTTACTGGCAAATGTTTAGGCATCTAAAATGTTTACTGGCAAATGTTTAGGCATCTAAAATGTTTACTGGCAAATGTTTAGGCATCTAAAATGTTTACTGGCAAATGTGCTGGCATCTAAAATGTTTACTGGCAAATGTTTAGGCATCTAAAATGTTTACTGGCAAATGTTTAGGCATCTAAAATGTATACTGGGTAATGTTTAGGCATCTAAAGCCAGCAGTGATCTTAGCGGGCAGCTAGTCTAGAAGGGAAGTTCCGACAGGTGGGCAGACAGGGCACAGCTCTTCTGGTCCTGCAGCTTCTGCAACATACTTTGTTCCAAACATATTTGTGTTTCCTTAGCGCTAGAAAATTTAATAGTGTCTGTCCAAAAGCACAATGAAGATCAAAGTCTGTTCTTGAATTTACAGAAAAAGAAAACTGTGTCCACAGATAAAACTGGCTGTTACCCAAAAAAAAATAAAAAATAAAATAAAGAAATTGAAAATGTCATAAACTTTGAATACTTAGGCTCTGTAATAAACAGCAGTGGAGACTGTTTGGCAGAAATTAAAAGGAGGATGGCCATAGCAATGCAAAGATTGAACAGCCATAAAAGTCTATGGTTAAGCATCAGCAAGGAGATAAAAATTAGAATTTTGAGAGCATGCGTCATACCGCTGAAGTAAACAAAACATTCTAACAGAAGAAGAAAATTGCCTTGCCAATGCATGCGCTGAGATTCTTATGCATCCTTTCAGAACAATATAATACTATCGTCTGGAAAGACGGAAAGATGGCAGCAAAACAATTTTGTAGCAATAACTTTCTCTACCATTGCCCGTAGCCAGGCCATACCTGTTCATTTCAAATTGATGTTAGGCGTGAAATGGTTGAAATTTTGACCAAGCGGGAAACCAGTCATGTAAACCTACTGTGGAAGATCGCTTTCATGGCTCTGTCAAACCTTCTGAACGAAATGGTAACCCACTGAAATACTTCTCAGTGGGATCTCGTGCGCTGAAACCAAAACTAATTTCTCAGCCACGCACCAATGAAGTCGTTGGTAGGACACCTCCCGGCGACTCATAATAGAATCACACGGAAATCTGACCAGGATTACGCCCCTCGTCATGTCCTTAGGGGGCGATTCCAAATTTCAGCTGGTTCCTTCGACTTAAAGGTTATGACCTTCTGTGTCGGTTTATCAAATCTTTAGGGTTGAAAATTTGATAGTAAATTTATACCTTTTATTTTTATCCAATTCTTAGCTAGATAGAGCGGTCGTGGTGTGGAGGAGAGATATTATTAGATCGGAAGATCGTTAGTTAAACTACGAAAGCAGATAGACTTTCCCTTTTTTTTTAAGGCATTGACTTAAGGTTGATCCAGCCCTAAACGGGTACCAGGTAACGTCCTGGAAAAAAAGGGCGGCTGGTGTGATACTGATCAAGAGCCGATTGGTCTTTAAAATTTAGGTCTATCTGTATATACCCAACAGCAGTACCCGGCCACGCGTTGCTGTGGTCCAGTCTGGCTAAATGGATAAGAACGAAAATAGAAGGCGCACCTGTCTAATATGGGGAATTTCACAATCATTGTCTGCGCAGATAGTCTGGTTTGCCAACTCTAGAACACGCACCATATAATTGTCTCCTTATATTAGTGGTCGTTTAAGGTGTATTATAAAAACTTTGAAAAAAAAGGGTTATTTGTTTATCACATGCTAAAGCTTTTTTTTTTTTTTTTTTATTTTTAACGATCTTAAAGTAGTTTACTAACGTACGTCTTAGAAAACCCAAAAAAAAATCCCACTCCCCCATACCCCCCACACCCCCACCCTCAATGAGAAAAGCTGAGATAGACTTATTAAGATATAAATGATTAGAAAATTAAAACTGTAAAATCATGTCATGTTTGGTGGCGCGGTGATTTATGTCACAGGCGTGAGGGGAAGTTAAGTCCAACATGATGTGTATAAGGAGATACTCCGTACGTCACTCGGGCGCCAGTCCCTAACTATCCTGGTTGTACGGAACCTCACGCAAGACCCCTACAGCACGTCCTCGTCGTGCGCTACGGATAATGTCTCAAATGAGCATTAACAGAGCTGTCAGGGGATCTCGGAGTTCGGCGGCCCCCAGAGGTGATGTGTCCTTGTGGCTCTCATCAGCCCGCCCCCAAACGCATGGGTGAAAAATGTTATCAAAACTCATTAGGAACATGAGTAGGTTTGCCAAACGTACAGCCAAAATTACAACCCTTGGTTAAAAGACTGCGGAGTAAAGAGAACATTGTTCACTGCACATCCTCTGTTAACCCTCAGTGTCGTCGTCACCGCGCTGAGATACACCACAACAGCAACCATCCATAGGCTGGCCATCCTTGTACATCCTCGGTTAACCCCCAGTGTCGTCGTCACCGCGCTGAGGTACACCACAACAGCAACCATCCATAGGCTGGCCATTCATGTACATCCTCGGTTAACCCTCAGTGTCGTCGACACCGCGCTGAGGTACACCACAACAGCAACCATCCTAATTGTCCGACAAAACTAGATCATACAGATCAAAATCTGACCATCAAAATTTGTATTGAACTGAAAAAGACCGAATGTCCACACCCAAAGACCCCACTCGCCCGAGTGTTTGGGACAAAACTGATAACGATATGCCTGATGCAGGATGTAAAATTCTGTCGGGCTAACGGCTCGTCAAAGAAATCTAACGTGCGAAGAAAAAAGAATGTACCTATCTGTGTGGTCACAAAAGTCCAAAACCCACGGGCTGCTCCCCGCTGACTTCCAGAGGGCGCAGCCCCTGTCGAGCGGGAGGCCTGATACGGTTGTGAGGTTAAGCAGGCATGTGCAGGACGTGACGATTCCTTGGGTGAGCCCAGAACCAGAGCGCCATGTGCCGGCTCTGCATGCATGGAAGCCTCCTTGGATGGCGGGGAATGCCCATGATCTGCCCCTGCCTTCCCTTGAGGACTAAATGTTCCACAGGGGGCTGCACCAAAGGGGTACTCCGAGGGCAATACCTGCGGAGGAGACAAAGTGGACACCACACAAATCAGGCAACGTCTCGACCCACACAAAACAATGGCCACAGTCAACCTAGAAATAGGCCTGATGTCTTCCTTCGAAGTCGGAGTACAGCTGCCCATGAGGCAGGGAAATGAAAAACGGTTGTACACGCAAAAATCAGGTCCAGGTGAAAGCCAAAAGGCCAAGCGGACGATTAACCGGGACCTTCCACTGGAATTCACAGCCGGTGATCGATTAAAAAAAAAAAAATGTCATGTTTGAATCTCTCTCGGTGAAAATTTTTTGACACCCCCCCCCCCCCCCCCCCCCCCCCCCCCCCCCCCCCCCCCCCCCCCCCCCCCCCCCCCCCCCCCCAATCCACCGACTATTCCTCTCTTCCTCTCCGAAACTTTTGGAATTCACCATACATTTATTTTAATTGACCTACGCATCCGTGTGCACCCAGACTAAATTGTGTAGTCGGAATTATAGTTAGAAGTAAATCGGCTAGTGTAATATTTACCACATCATCCATTGAATAACAGTACTACTACTGCCACCACTACCAGCACCCTAACAACTAAATTTTAAAAAAAAATTGTCACTACTACCTGTTTTACCACCTGTCTAAGTCAGTCTAGACGGGTGGCAAGGGGGGGGGGGGGTCAGGAGCCAAAGAAGCCACATAGCTAGTGCTGTCGCCACGGACTGTTCAGGTTTGCATGTTCAATTATACCCCCGACAGAAAAAAACTCCATCACCGTATTGAGGATCAAACCCGGGTGTCTCGCATGACATCCCGACCTTGTAACCACCTGGTCAACCACAACAACAACTACTACTATTCTGTTACTACTACCACTGCTGCTACTATGGGCAGATTAATCATTAATCTTGTGGACAAAGCTGTTATTGTGACTTCCCCGATATGGGCAGTAGTGACGTCACTGATGTACAGTGACATAAATATCGCAAAGAAGATCGTGTCGAGAGTGATGTATGTATGAGTGCAGACTGGAGCACCAAGGGCAAGAGTCGTCTGATTAATCACCACAGAACGGGCGTCGCTTGTGGTGTTTGCGCTTGTGGGACTATCGGGGAAAAGATCTGAGAACCTTTGGATCTGTCCGGAACGCTCAGATATTGGTCCTCACTAATCACTAATCTTTCATTCCCAGATCTTTTCAATCCCCTACAAACTTTCAACAACTCTGTTTTCAATCCCATACAAACTTTCAACAACTCTGTTTTTATTCCCACAACAACTAATTCCAACTGGTTTTTTTTTTTTTTAAATTCCCACATCTTTACATTTCCAAAAAGTCTTTCAACGTCCCCATAACTCTTATATAAAAACACGTGCGTATGCACACAACACTCAGGTTCTGGAACAAGAAGTAGAGGAACAAAAACAGTTTTTTGACGGAGTTTACATTCAGTGAACCCAAAAAACTAACCACAAGGGAAAAGTGCCTGCTTTAATAGCCATATGTAGTCAAAAAGTAGCTAAATTGTGCTAACTTCCGTTTTGAAGACCAATAATGCCAATATGGTTGCTGATTATTTAAGCGAACATTTATCTGTCTTTAATACTTCCACAAATATTTATGTGAATACGTTACAAATCTTTATAGAACTTGGCGCATAATTTATAAACCTTAATTTTGGAAAAGTCACATTGTTCTCATCAGGCTAATCATCATAAGTTCAGTGTTGTGAGTTTGAGCACTGATAAGTCAAAGATCACTGTGACAAGGGAAGTGAGTCAAATCCTTGACAAGACAGAAGATGGACAGTCCACTACTGACATGTATCAAGACAGAACAACCTGAAGTAAATCAAGAATACACGGATCAAGAAAACAGTAAGTCACGTATAACAGTAAATACGTCTGCTCAAATTATTGTTTATGATACTAGTTGTTTTCTTAGGGAGGGATTGTAGTGAACTTTTATACTGAGTTGAAATGATCAAATCTGGATAGAGATTAAAATGTCCAACCCAGTGACATATCAGTAAAGCGCGTCAGTCAGTTCTAAGAGGAAATATTAACATTTTATTGGTAGATACCACCATAGACACACTGTAGTTTACGCTGACAATAGATCAATTTTGAGTTGCATTCGAGTAAAATGTATGGTTAAAATGACAACATTTTTGGGCTCTACTGGCAAATCCGGACGAAGAATAAACAGCCTTGGACGACTTAGTCAGAGTTGTCTCCCATCGCCGCACTCCAAACAGTGATCGGAAAAGCCACAACGAAACAAAGAAGACAGTCACGTCGACATCAGGGCTGCCAATGCTTGGTTGTTTCCCCCAGATCTGGGTTTTTTCGACGCTGCAGGACAATTCTGGGTGTTTTTTTTTGGGTGTGTTTTGTTTGTTGGTGTTTGCCGATTTGTATGCTTTAATGATCGATAAATTTGCGTGGTTAGGGGGGTAGGGATTAGGGTTAGGGATTAGGATTAGGGTTAGCGGTAGGGTTAGGATTAGCGTTAGATTTGACAATTTTGACGCCGGAGTTCCCATACACACACACAAACAATCGAGGGCCTCTGGATGCTGGTCACACGCACAATTCGCCAACGATTGGGAGCACCAGCCGCACGCTATTGGCGGCATTTTTGGCAGAGTTTCAGTGGCGCCACTCCCACAAACATCATATTGTCGGCCAGTATTTCGAAATCCTACGTCAAAATTTTCACATCTAACCCTAACCCTACCCCTAACCCTACCCCTAACCCTAACCCTACCCCTAACCCTAACCCTACCCCTAACCCTAACCCTACCCCTAACTCTAATCCAACAACCGCATGATGATGACTACACAACCATTCACAATGCCTCACGCACCGTACGCAACCCTGCACACAACCATATGATGATGCCACGATGCCTCACGCAACCGTGCGCAGCCCTACACGCAACCGCAGGATGATAGGTAAGTGTGTCGTTTGTTTCGTTTGTTTTCCGATCACTGTTTGGAGTGCGGTGACGGGAGAGAACTCTGACTAAGTCGTCCACGGCTTTTTATTCTTCGTCCGGATTTGCCAGTAGAGCCCATTTTTGCATTTGATGGTAAAAAACTATTTGGTTTTTTAACTGATCTCTTAACAGCGGTACATCATTGCAACTGCGGCAGTGAGACCTAACTGTATGTGTCAGCTCATTATTGTTATTTAAACAATGTGTAAATGGATGGTTATCTGTCAACAAGTACTATAAGTTGTATACCATATTGTGCAGATTGATGAGGCGGACATGTGGATCACATAAAATGCTGACATCATACGATGTAATCTAATTAACATAAACGATGGCCACCAACTCACTAGTTTTAAGTCTGCACTTTAAGAATGAATGATCTTACTCTGCACAATGGTTAGCCGCCTGTCAAGAAGGATGCACAAAGAATAACCTCTGTAGCACCAGCAATAATTTCCAGGGAGCCTACAACTTTCAACCATTAAGCTAATGCAGATGACGTACTCACTTAGTTTAGCCACTGTGCATTGTAAATTAAATGTGCACTTCCTGCAAAAAAATTACTAGCATGTTAGTCTTTCCTCTTGTGTCGAGTGCGGCACATAGGGCAGAGGTCATAACTCTCCATTCATGGCGGTTCGTTGCAATCTGTTGTAGGTCTTGGATGTTTGAGTGGCCCATGAGCGAGCCTTCCCTGATGATAGTTCTATGTAGAGTTTCCCTTGGTCTTCCACGAGATCTTTTCCCCTGTGGTGTCCAAATGAGGGCTTGGTAAGGAAGTCTTGATTTATCCATTCTAAGGGCGTGGCCGACATAGTTCCAGCGGCGTTTTCGTATAAAATTAGACACATACTCTTGCCTGGATTATTGCCTTATTTCACTAGCGTGTAATGATTTATTAATTATAAACTGGATCTGGTCAAACGTTCCACTGGGATTGACATGTTAGATCATGGATCAGGAGTAAATTAACGTTGGGACCAACATTTTTTTTTCTTCTATACTTGCTGAAATTTATGTAAAAATGAACTTAGAATTCAAAAACACACAGGAAGCTGCTAAGTCTTGCTAATTTCGAAAATATCTGCAAACTCTCTTAATGTAAACTGCATTGCATGATTCAAAATGTTGTATCACAGCCTGGCATCTCAGCAGTGATTCATGATGCTTCTACCAGAGTCAGTATCAATGCTCAGAATTCAGTGTCAAAGCTCAGAATTCAGTGTCATTCTCAGAAGTCAGTGTCATTCTCAGAAGTCAATTTCAATGCTCAGATGTCTGTGTCAATGCTCAGAAGTGAATGTTGGTGCTTAGATCTCAATATCAATGCTCAGATGTCTGTGTCAATGCCCAGATGTCTGTGTCAATGCCTAGATGTCTGTGTCAATGCTCCAAAGTGAATGTCAGTGCTTAGATCTCAATATCAATGCCCAGATGTCTGTGTCAATGCTCAGATGTCTGTGTCAATGCCCAGATGTCTGTGTCAATGCTCAGAAGAAAATATCCATGCTCAGCAGTGCTTTGAAGTCAGTGTCAATTCTCAGAAGTCGATCAATGCTCTAAAGTCAATTTTAGTGCTATGAAGTTATTACCAGTGCTCAGAAGTCAGTACCAAAGCTTAGAAGTCAATATCAGTGCTCAGAAGTCAATATCATTCCTCAGAAGCCAATATCAGTGCTCTGCAGTCATTTTCAGTGCTAATAAGTCATTGTCAGTGCTCAGAAGTCGATATCAGTGCTCAGAAGTATTGACAGTGCTCTGCAGTCATTGTCAGTGCTCAGAAGTCATTGTCAGTGCTCAGAAGTCAATATCAGTGCTCAGGAGTCACTGTGAGTGCTCAGAAGTCAATATCAGTGCTCAGAAGTCATTGTCAGTGCTCAGAAGACAATATCAGTGCTCAGAGGTCATTGTCAGTGCTCAAAAGTCAATTGGAATGCTTAGAAGTCAATATCAGTGCTCAGACGTCAATGTCAGTGCTCAGAAGACAATATCAGTGCTCAAAAGTCAATATCAGTGTTCAGAAGTCAATATCAGTACTCAGAAGTCATTGTCAGTGCTCAGAAGAAAATATCAGTACTCATAAGTCAAAATCAACACTCAGAAGTCAATATCAATGCTTAGAAATCAGTTTCAGTGCTCAGAAGTCAATATCAATGTTCAGAAGTCAGTGCTCAGAGGTCAGTGCCAGTGCTCAGAAGTCAGTAATTTATATCAAATCTAAAACTGATAAGGCACTATTGCTTTTGTGTTGTATATTATTATTTTCATTGGGGAAAATGGTCTTGGAACTCGAAACAATTTGGAATTCATACACTGTCACAGAACAGATTCTGTTTAAATTCTGAGGTGCCACTGCTAATGTGTGAGTGTATGTGCCTTTTGTAATAATTAAATATTTAATTGTAGTGGGTAACCCATATTTACTGTTTGTGTGTTTCAGAATCATTTACCTGCTGTCAGACGGTCTCTTCCCTCCCCATACAAGAACATTCACAAATGGAGAAGATGATGTTTAGTAACATGAAGTTTAAGTTTGTGAAACAAGAACTTTCAGATGTGTTTGTGTGAGGACAAGAATGAAATATTGAGCACTGTGGTAGATGAGACAGGCTGTAGCAGGGATCAGGAGATGACAGGACAAAGTAATACAGCATCAGGGCTGGATAACAATAGTAATACAACATTGCTAGAGCACCAGTACTGCAGTCAGATTTCAGACAAAAAACCTCCATTGATTGGAATCAGCACAGAATTATATTTGACAAGTAAGAATTGTCAAGTGAAACATAGCATAGAAGAAAACACAAATGACAGACCAAACTTGCTTGTTGTTTGTGATTCAACTGTCAGTGTTGACCAGTGTTTAAACAGGCAAAAGAAGAAATATACAGAGGAGAAACCTTACAAACATGATGTGTGTTATGAATCATTTTCTTATGCTTCCAGTCTGAAGTCATACA
This sequence comes from Candidula unifasciata, assembly GCA_905116865.2. Taxonomy (NCBI): domain Eukaryota; kingdom Metazoa; phylum Mollusca; class Gastropoda; order Stylommatophora; family Geomitridae; genus Candidula; species Candidula unifasciata. The sequence goes on from CAJHNH020004171.1 coordinate 22,563, forward strand.
GGAGAACACATACAGGAGAGAGACCTTACAAGTGTGATGATTGTGGTGCATCTTTTACTAACTCTTGCCATCTAAAGATACACCTGAGAATACATACAGGAGAGAGACCTTACAAATGTGATTATTGTGGTGCATCTTTTACTATATCTAGCAATCTAAAAACACACCTGAGAACACATACAGGAGAGAAACCTTTCAAGTGTGATGACTGTGGTGCATCTTTTTCTTTATCTTGCAGTCTAAAGACACAAAAGAACACATACAGGAAAGAAACCTTACAAGTGTGATAACTGTGATGCATTTTTTACTGAATCTGGCAATCTAAAGACACATAAGAGAACACATACCAGAGAGAAACCTTACAAATGTGATGATTGTGGTGCATCATTTTCTCAAACTGGCCATCTAGATAATCACAAGAGAACACATACAGGAAAGAAACCTTACAAATGTGATAACTGTGATGCATCTTTTACTGAATCTGGCAATCTAAAGACACATAAGAGAACACATACAGGAGAGAAACCTTACAAATGTGATGATTATGTGGTGCATTATTTTCTCAAGCTGGCGGTCTGAAGAAACACAAAAGAACACACACAGGAGAGAAACCTTACAAGTGTGATGATTGTGGTGCATCTTTTACTATATCTGGCTATTTAAGGGTACATAAAAGAACACATACAGGAGAGAAACCTTACAAGTGTGATGAATGTGGTGCATCATTTTCTCAAACTGGCAGTTTAAAGAAACACAAGAGAACACATACAGGAGAGAAACCTCACAAGTGTAATTCTTCTTCTTCTGTCCTTAATCCCTCAGTAGAGTATAAGCCCTCAACCAGTTCACTCCAAGTTGCTCTGTCCATTGTTGTTGCAGACAACTCTCACATGTCCTCCCCATCTTTTTAATTTAACTCTCTAGCTTCCTTTATCCTGTGTTCTGTGTTTTTCTGTCTTTATTTCTATACCCCTGATGGTTCAGCTATGAAGACATTCTTGTTATATTGTTCCCAAGTTCCTTATTGTGTCTTATCAAACACCAATATCTTTTCTTCATCTCTTGATTTGCCGGAATTTATTTAGTTCTGTCTTTTTAAGTGCAAAGTCTGATTCTGCCTCATACCATTTAATTCCCTTTATTCTGCGCAGACACCAGTTAGTGAATGAGTATATTTTGTGTGTAATTTTTGTTAGTTGTCCATGTTTTTGCTCCATACAGAAGTACTTGTTTGACATTAGAATTAAAAATTGTGAGTTTAATATTAGTTTTAACTTCCTTGACCTCCACAAATTTCGTTGTGCTGTGAAACCTTTTCTAAATTCGTTTTTTTTATAACAGTCAGTTTCTCAAATTTTTATCTACATTACTGCCCAAATAGATGTATGACCACATCTAAGTAAGTACTAACCTAGTCACCTCCTTGCGAGATGCAATTTTTCGTTATTTGAAGCCCTACTCTGGCTCTTGCCAGGAGCCGCAATATAGCCTGGCCATAAATTTGGTCTAATGGCTGAACGCAATTTGTGGGACTTCTCCACGGTGATCCTCATCCACATGGTGGCACTTTGTGTCATCAGGTGTTTATCGCTTGTGTGATCTCTTAGTGGGGTAAAAATCTACTGCTACTTCTACTATGACCACATCTTGGTGTGAGATACAACTGAGAGAAATTAGATTTTTGTTTGCCTGGCTTATTCCCATTTGTCTTTCTCTTATGGTTTTTTAGACCTAACTGTTGCAATCAAATGGTTTAATTTAACTAGCAAATGATTCCATGAGTGGGTGGGACAGAAAAGAAGCATCGTCAGTGAAGTCCAGGTCATGAAGCTGTTTTGTAGGGGTCCACTGAATTCCATTCCTGATGTTAGCAGTTGCTGTCTCTTTAGTCTCTTGTGCATAAAATTAGGAGAGGAAACAAGTCACCCCTGTTGCACACCAGTTTGTATTTCAAATGTATCTATGCTTGCTCTCATGATGAACTCGACATATCGCATCTTTATTTGTTGCTTTACTAAGTTGATCATTGTCTGTGGAACTCCATAGTGATTTGTCAATTTCCGGAAAGATTCATTATCAGGGCTGATACTGGGTGGTGAATTGATACATGACAAGGCATATGTGGTCAAGGCCCTTTGGGAACAAGCAACAGAATCAGAGAAAGAAGATTATTATGGCCTGGAGAGAATGAGGCACCTGGGTGTAACCAGAGGGTCTGGCCGGCTCAATACACTCAGACGAAAGGCAAGATGGACATTTAACCAGATTGTGACCGGTATCATCAGTATTGGAACTCTGCGCTGGCTGCTGAAGATGATGACAGAGCATGCGTGGGAATGCTCTGAGTGCTGTGATGTCAATTCTTGACTCAACTCAACTCAACAAAGGCTTTTCACATTCTATGAATCTTGTTACTATGCGTAATGTGGCTGTCTGGTCAGTACAGAATCTGTTTGTCTAAAAACCTCTTTGTTCATCCCTTAGTTGTTTATCAGTTGCACCTTTTGGTCTTTCCAAAATAATCCTCCTAATATTTTGTGGGAACTGACAAAAACATAATTCCTCTAGTTTTTGCACTGCTGCAAGTCACCCTGTTTGGGCAGTTTCACATGATGTACTTCTTTTGAGTCTGCAGGTATTTCTTTAGTCTCCTTACTTTACTAAGTAAATCATATAGTAGTTCCATAGATGTGCTTTTAATAGCTTTAACAACTTCTACTGGGATACCATTTGGACCTGCATCCTTCCCTTCCTTCAGTAGATTCATGTCGTATGAGTTGACTAACTGGGGCCTTCCTTCAAAGTCGGAGTGCATCTACTCGAGAGGCAAGGAACAACCAACTGCACACAAATAAGTCAGTAAACTTGCAAAACTCAGGCCCTGGCACAAAGCTAAAGTCCAAATAGACGAACAACTAGGACTTTTTGCTGGAGCTTGCAGCTGGTGAACAAAGAAGAAGAATCCCTTTCTTAGTTTTCTCCTTGGATGGTATCTCACAATTGATATCCAGTTCCTTTTATAATAGTTGGATATCTGGAGGGATCTCTGGGGCTAGTATATTCAACAGTTTCAAAGTATTCAGCCCATCTGACCATTTGATCTTTAGTGTTGTTCAGAACCTTTCCTTGTCTATGTTTTTGGGGATCTAGTTGGATGACCTTATTTACCTACCCTCTTCTTCGTTTTCTTCTTCGCGTTCACCAGCTGTAAACTCTGGCGGAAAGTTCTGGTTGTTCATCCACTTCTGACTGCAGTCCTGTTCCAGAACCTGAGTGTTGTGTGTGTATCTGTTTTACAGATCTGACTCATTTGTATGCAGACTGCTGGTTCCTTGCCTCTCAGGCAATGCACTCCCAGTTTGAAGGAAGCTCCCAAATAGTCGACTCTTACGACATGCTTTTGGGTAGGCAGTGGGTCTATTTTTGTTTTCCCTATAACAGGGCCCTAGAACCCACACAGGGAATTTACCTACTAATTTCCTTGTGGTGCCCTTTCTTTAATTTTTTAAATAATATTTAAATGTTGCAGGCAAAATTCCTCCTTAACGTATTGATCCTTATCATTTGTTGGTGCATAACACTGTATTACCATCATGTTTACCTTCTGTCAGTTGTTCTGAATAACACTGTTTTTATTCTAGGACTCCCCGCTTCTCATTCTATTAGTACCTCTGCTTCTTTCGATAGCATTAAGGCCACTCATTCCCCATGGGAAGAATGTTCCTCTGTGTACTACAGCGTACAAGGCTTCTAACGTTCCAGATGCCAATTCTGAGATTTTCCTAGGTGAAAGGAGGTGCGTCAACGATCCAAACTCTTTTCTGCTTTCACCGCACCATTTCAAATTCTCTTTCGTTGACCACTTTCAGCTAGGTCCGCTCACATTTCTGCTCACTTTCCTTTCAGCTATATTTGTGGTGACGTTTTTTGGTCTCGATCTCATTTGGTTTTGGATTGTGTTCATCCGCACCATGTCATCTTTCTTCTGTTAGAAGTGCCTTCCCCATGTCATCTTTCTTCTGTTAGAAGTGCCTTCCCCATGTCATCTTTCTTCTGTTAGAAGTGTCTTCCCCATCCTGGTTGGTTGGGTGTTGCTTATCTCTTCATGACTTTTCCATGGTTGGCTGGTTTTTGGCAATGTGTTTGAGCCAAGCCCAATCTTTAATCGCTTCATACGACATGCCTGGTAGGATGTAGTGTCATTCTTCTTTGCTTTCCACGATAGCCACAATTCCACACATTTAGTGATGATTGCGTTGTATCATTTTCTTAACTTGGCAACTTGTAAGCATCTTTATGGCACACTTAGAACAAAGAAGAGTTTTTGACATTGATAAATTAGTTTGTTATAGACGTTATGTGGACGATATACTTATAGTTGCCACAAACAGACAACAAGCAGAATTAATACACAATCAGATGAACTAGGTACACAAGAACATCTTATTGTCCCTACAACACGAATGCAATAACGCCTTAGCCTTTTTAGATATCCTGATCAGACGAAGAAAGGAAGACGACCAGAATTCAAAGATCAGTATATCTGAAAGACACCTGGACTGGCCAGTACCTACTGGCAGATTTCCACCCATCCAGTACAAACGTGACCTAGTGTTAGCATTGTTTAACCAGACTAGAAAGATTTACTCCAGTGATACGCTACAATCAGAAATAATCTCAAACAAACGTTATTATCTAACGGGTACCCAGTTGGATTTTTCAAGCGCCACTACCAGCCACCTAAACCAGCTAACATAGAAAAGTCAGTCCGTAAATAACAAACCTATATCCATCTAATATTTCGAGAAGATGATGTTATGAAACGTCTATGCGAACGGCTCAAAACAAGTTGTTAAACTTGCTACGCTACTGCGTCTGTTGGCAGGCTTTAAACGACCCCTTGCTTCGACCATAAGGTGAAACAACCAGTGACGACGCATGCCAGATCAAATTGTGTCTACCAATTTAAGTGCCCTGGTAAAACATGCAGTCGCTTTTAAGTGCAGTTGAATTTGTACTTGTTATAAAGGATTCACTTACTTGCTTCATTTGTTTAATTATGACTATAGTATGCACCCGAAGAGATACAGAGAATTATGCCCGGCAATAAATTGTGCAATCCAGCGTTTGTGTCTTCTTTGTTCGAATATATACTATGAGAAGGCAACCGTTAGTTCCTGGGGACCCTGGTGTTGTGCCGCTGACTTTAGGACAAGCGTCTGCTATGAGTGTAGACTCCAATGATGGTGTGGCAATGCAGCCGGACGTGGGCAGTCTCTACCATGTTTAAACCTCGATACTCATTCTCAGTTGGGTTTTCTCTCAGACGTCTTCTTTTTATAGCTTGGTGCGTTTTTCCTCTTTCAAACTACGACAGTCCGTCTTTCACTGTCGGTCTGCAGCTGATCTCTCCCAAGTGGTTGTGTCAATGTTGAATATCTTTCAGGATGTATTTGCATGTCTTTATAGCGTAGCTTTGGCCTTCTTGCAGATCTTATCCCTGTTACCAGTTCACCATAAGGAAATCCTTTGAAATGCAAGAGCCATCGCCCCACCATAGCAATTAGCAGGCATCTCTGCTTCAGTAGAAAGTACACTGTTGTCCTAACTGCTCATTCAAATACACATTCATGGGGGGCAAAGTCTCGCTATGATATAACCAAGAATGTCTCACACAGCGCATGTGGAAAGTATTCATTGTTTTCCCTTCGAGGAGCACATAGAGAACATAAGCTATGGGGGACCGGTGGCGACTTTAAACGCACAATCCTATTTGGACCCAGATGGGACTCAATGTTTAGCATGACTGATGTCGAAGAAGAAAAAGAACATAAAGAATATATCAATTGTGGGGAGGAGGGTAAGAAGGGTTGCCTCATGGGCCATAAGCCTAGTTTACATTACAATAATAATATAAAAGCAGTAAGGTGATTTCTAAAGTTTACCCCCCCCCCCTTTTTTTTGAACACTAGTGTCGGGCTTCATCCTAGGTAGACACCCTAAAAGGTTTGCTGTATGGATACAGGCACTTAGCCTATGGACTAAACGTTTCCATGTGTACTGGTAATGATCTGCAATTGCAGCGAAATCCACAAATAATGATGCATTAAATTCTTACGTCCTTTTTAGGATGTATTTTTTTGTTATTTGAAGCCCCACCCTGGCCAATTGTCTGAACGCGGTTTCTGGGACCTCTCCACGGTGATCCTCATCCACATGGTGGCACTTTGTGTCATCGGGTGTTTATCGCTTTTGTGATGTCCTGGTGGGGTAGAAAGTCAGTCAATCCACAAATTGGCTTGCACTTTTCTGAATACCGGTCCGGCTTATTTGTAAGTTAACAGGATAGGGAATGAGCGATCTGACTTGGAGGAAAGAAGCAAAACCCCAAATATAATGTGAATTATTCAAGTAACAGAAAGTGTATTGATCGGCACTCATAGAAAGATAGAAAAACACATTAGACAACATAAAAATCGAAAGCTATAGTTACACGCACACGCCGTCTGGAGGTGACAGGTTCGATTCCCGGCACGGTAACTATAGCTTTTGATTTTTATGTTGTCTAGTGTGTATTTCTATCTTGCTACTTCTTTCTATGAGTGCCGATCAATACACTTTCTGTTACTTGAATAATTCAAAATATTTAACAGTCTCTATTTATAGGAATGGGACAAAAATAGTCCGAGACTATTGGCAGCTTCGACTAGCTAGCAGCAGGTTAAACGTGGTCAAGTTTTTGATTATTGTTTTTTAAAGGAATTGGAATTGCTGGTTCCTTGTCTATCAGACAGATGCATTCCAACTTTAACGGATATGAGTAATTTGACTCTTATGGCGACATGCTTGTTAAATGGTTATTGGGTCTCCCCCCCCCCCCCCCCCCCCCTCCTTTTTTTACTCCCAGCAACACAATGGGGCTTCAGAACCGATACGGGAAAAGTGGCTGCTAAAACTAGTCAAAAAGTGGCTAAATTGTGGAACTTTCGTTTCAAGTCAAATCCAGTATGGCTGCGTGTTATTCTGACCCAACATGTATCTGTCTTAAACACTCCAACAAATAATCCTATGTAAAAGTTACAAGTATTTGTAGAAATGAGTGCAGAATTCATAAACCTTCATTTTGGAAAGGGCACATAGTTCCCGTTGGACTAATCATCACATGTTGAGCTGCCGCTGTTGCGCTAAAGTCTGTGAAGATCACACGTCACAAGTCGTGACACAACACATCAGAAGTGCGTGAGTCGAATCCTTGACAATAATAAAGAGGATGGATAGTCCACTACTATCATGTATCAAGACAGAACAGCCTGAAATAGATAAAGAATACACAGATCAAGATGAGAGTAAGTCACATATAATATAAAAGAGAACTGTTTAAAATTTTTTTATTATTATCCGCTTTCATCCTTTTCAGGACGAAATTTTTTGTCATTTAAAGCCCTACTCTGGCTTTTGCCAGGGGCCGCAATATAGGCAGGCCATAAATATGGCCAGATGTCTGATGTCTGAACGCAGTCAAAAATTTTTGAAACTTAATTTTTTAGGGGTTTCTATATGTTCGGCCATGTTATGAGAAGAGAGAAAATAGGACATGTGACCACTGGGAAGGAGGGATAGAGGAAGACAACGAGAGAAGATGCTTGACAGCCTTGTTGCATGGCATGGAGGTGTATCGGCACACGAACTGATACATCTGCAGGAGATCGCAGATTATGGAGAGGCATGATCGCCCACGCCAGTCGGCAAGGCACCTGATGATGATATGTTACTTTGATTGACCAACCTTTTAATTTACCTAATATCAATCATGACGTCGCCATCGGCAAATGTCATTTCGGCTCTAATTTTTCAGTAACTTTTCTCTTTTTAGTGAATCTTCATCCATTTTTAGGTTTAGTTTGGTTTTGTCAGAACCTAAAGACACTATAAATAAATAATCATGCCTGATTCTGAGACTTAAATATTTTATTGGGAATTCAAAACAGATTCACCCCTCCTCCCTCCCTCCAACAGCGTGTAAAAAAGGGGGTGGGGGAGAGAATAAATATTGAGTTGTTACAACCTAGCTGTAAACCACAGCACAATTTGTCAACCACCTTTTTAACTCTTCTAATACCTGAATGAGGTTAGTAGGAGATGTATAAGAAATAAATGCATTATTAACTCTTGGGGGACTAAGCGCCAGTTAACTGGTGTTTGAATTTATCCCTATTAGACTATTGACTAGTACTACCGGCACCTCATAGAGACATTCTAATTTTGTTCCCTTTGCAGGGAAAACCAAATTAATATGAACTGTTTACAAAACCTAGGATTAGCGACAGGAAGTCTGCTCGTATTCTGTAGTCAGCATGGTGTTTGCATCACTTTCTGATTTAAAAAAAAAAAATTATTTAGATGGGAGACATTTTTTAAACATGATTTGTCTTTATCAAATGATAAAGGAAAAGGTCTAGAATTGTTGATACTGCTCTGTTGTTGTTGAATCTCAGCCAGATAGTGACAGTATTCTTGATATTATAACTGATAACACCAAGTGTCAGACCTGTATCGATAACTAGGTTTAGGAGGAAGACTGGATCAAATATTTAAACAAGAAAAAACATTTGTAGTTTTTAAAAAAAAGTAAAGTTAAAGAAAAATATTTTAAATTAAAAAAAAAATTCTGCTTAACATTAATGTCCAAACCATAGAAAATTTGTGGTCCTGAAAGAGTTAAATTTCATCAGTGCATTACTTTCAGATCAGTAATATTGCAGTAGTAGTTAGTGATTATTGGATAAGCCAAATTTCTTTAATCTGTTCTGGCCAAATAGAAAATGTAAGAGAACATATTAAGCTAGGGAGATAATTCAGCAAATAGACTGTTTCACACATCATGCATTGATTGGGACTCAAGGAATTAAGGGTGAACACAGACAAAGAAGAAATCAGACATGTGCCATCTTCACATTAAAGGTTGGCTGTAATGGATCTCCAACACTCCTGTCTCTTGCCCTGACTACATTAGAAATTATTAAATAACAAGTGAACCAAAAATCTCTTACTATAAAAAAAAATTATTAACCGTGCAACTTGGAATGGTTTGTTTAACTGTATCAGAAGAAATCTGTTCTGTGTGTCAGATACATAATGATTTTTAACATTATTTACTATACAGCAAGAAATACTTACTTACTTAGTCGCGCCTCTTCTACCTTGGGGTGTAGAGGTTTGCCAGAGAGATCGCCAGACGTCTCTGTCAGCAGTTTTCTTTCTGGCTTTGTTCCATTCCAGTCCTCAGTTAGAGACTGTCAGATGTTGTCTTCCCAACACATCCTGGGTCGTCCTGGAGGTCTGCAGCAAGAAATACGAACTCTAAATGACTTAGCTTTAATGGATATATTATCTGCTGCCATATGCCTATGACAGTAGAAAACATACTGGAAGTATATGGCTCATGAAAACTACAGGAAAGGATTAAACAGTACATCACAAGAACAGGGCTTAGCATATGAGATGTAAATATATATCTTAACCCTGACAGACCTTAGACCCTGAACCTAAGTGCCCCCTATACCTGAGCTCTTGGGCATTAACACATAAAAACCAACATGGTATACACAAAATATTAGTTACATGCAAACAAGTCGTTAGAATAGAATGAAACCTGGAGACATTGTAGAAAATAAGTTTACCTTTCATCTAGCACAAATATTCCACCTTTGTGTGTCAATCCACCCAGTGGGATCAGCCTTGTTTCACAAAGTGAGCACCAGATGTTGCTGTTTGAGGGACAAGCCCCCTTCTCTTACTATCGATCTAGTCTTAAATCTATATTTTTCAAGATTCTCCTCATCACTCGAGCTCTCAATGACTGTATCACTTCAACCAACTGGAACGTATTTTTCATGAAATTCTGACTCCTCATAGTCTGAATCAACTAAAGTATTGATCACATGTTGGACTGTGAAAAGCCTAGGCCTACTTCGCTTCTCTGTCAAAGTGCTTGGTTCAGCTGCTCATTTCATTGTGAATTTTCAGAATTTGTTCATGTTAAACCACACAAAGTTAATCCAAACACAGGTGGGCAGCTATTTGCAATGACTAACCACAAGGTTTGATCACGATTAGGTGGTTATTTTTAGTTTGTGACGCTTTTTATCACCCAGAACGCAAAGTACCGAAAATTGAGTACAGCAGTTTAGGGGCAGATTAGGAAATTACTGGAAAAGTGGTACAGCAGTCTGGTAAAGTTAAGGCAGAATATTGATACCGAGATCACTTTAAATATCAACAAAGATATCCACACTCCTACAATCTTATACAAACAATACAAAAGCTGTACAATATTGAATAACCAAATATAACTGATAGACATTTTCTTCTTTTTTTTGTTGTTGCATTCACCAGCTGTAAACTCTGGCGGAATGTTCTATTGGTTTGTCCACTTCTGGGCTTTAGTCTTGTTCCAGAAGTTTTGTATGTGTTGTGAGACGATTTGTAGGGTGTTTATCGCCTCCTAACCAAGTGTATAAAAGTGACTGATTATGCCTCACTCCTATTTGTAAGCCCCCCCCCCCCCCCCCCAAGCCAACCTCCTGGCACTAACGGGGTTCCCTACCTGTAAGTACCAGGTAAACACAGTTCTCATAGTCCTATCATACCACTAACACTGAGAACGGTCCGCAGCCAACAACATCAACAAGACGGGAAGAGTCATTTCTTTTACTTGACCTGCAGCCTGCTTATTTGGATGCCACACAACATGTCGATGAGCTGGTGATACAGGTTAGTTCATCTAAAGCTCCACCTATACACTATAATATGCTACCAAGGCGGTGTCACATGACAGGGAACACCTAGCCTCGACTCGGTGTGAGTCCACAACATACTCCTTACTGTCTTGCTTCACTGGTGATCCTCTTCGTGTCGTCAACCAAGATAGATTCTTCTCCTCGGTTACATGCCCTCATTTCGGGTCACCATAACCGATACGCGATAATTGAATAACTGATCAGAGTCTCAGCCCCAGGCATCAAGTCTCTCGACACCCAGTCACATCAGAATCATCACGAAGCACTACACAACTCTGTCCTTGCAATTCCAACACAATTCACTGCTCGACTTCTGTCGGTCTTGTGGCAAATAACATGTTGGGCCCTCCACACCTTGTCTCCCCAAAATCTGCACAACGGGAGCATTTCGACTCATACACCAAATTCTAACACACAAGGTAAACTTTCACTGAACTAACATGATACACATAATTACTGCTAAAAATTCACAGACATCTGAACATGCGTCCGCACGGTCTGACTGGCTGAGGCACTGAAATTAACACCCACGACCAACCCCTAGCTCAGCACTCCGGACCCCGCATGGTTCTCGCTAAGCGCGTGCAAACCAATGCTGGTCGCGATTCTCCAGAAACATTTCTTCCGCAGCTTTCATGCACCTCAAGAACCTTAACACTCGTCTCTCATTTCAAGCTACATGGACCCCTTTTGCCCACGTCTCTGTTACCAACATCATCTGTCCTGCTTCGACTGGCATAGGCTATCACGCCTCTGACCAGCCCAGTGAATTTAGCATGCAACAATATGCACATCTGTTCTACAGGTCTGGCTAATTTGTGTGCAGACTCTTCGCTTCTTGCTTTTTGAGTAGATGCAGTCTCATTTTGAAAAAAAAATCTCAACATTAGTCAACACTTGCGGCATTCTTGTTAGAGAGACAGTGGGTCTGTTCTTGTTTTTTCCTCCCACAGTGAGGCCCTGAAACCCACAGGGGATTAAAAAGCATAAATATCCAATATTGAACTAGAAAACAAAATGCAAGAGGGACATTCGAAGCACTAGAAAATTTGCAGAGGTGAAGGGTAATTAAAACTAATACTGAACTTAAAAGTTTCAACTCTAATGTGAAATCAATACTACTCTAATGAGTGGAAATTTGAGAACAACTTAATTTAAACAGTTACTAAAACACTACAAACACTTCATTAACTGATGCTTGTGCAGAATAGAAGGAATTAAAAGGGTTATAGAATCATGAATGTTGAGCTCTGGGAAAGAACTAAACCAGTTCCAGATAATCAAGAGGAGAAGAAGAAAAGGCCCTGGCATTGGATAGGACACACACTGAGGAACTGTAGAAGTATATAACTAGAATGTCTTTGCACTCAAACCCACATGACCATTGAACTAAAGGCAGTCCCCCCCCCCCCCCCCCCCCCCCAAACAAAAAACATGCAGAAGGGAGGTTAAGAGTCAAGTTAAAAAGATGATGAGGACATTGGGTGAGCTGCCTGCAATAGTAAAAGATAGCATGGCTTGGCATGAATTGGTTGGTGGCTTTTGTTCCATTGGGGGATAAAAGGCAAAAGAAAGAAGAGCATACACAATGATACCTCAGAGTTCTAATGCCTGAAAACTTGAACTTGGAATCGGAACAACAATTTTTAAGTAATGAGCATGAACACAATCTTGGAATTGGAACACCTGGCATATGTCGATCATATAACTTTACTGATATTTCAAGAGCTCCAGCAGCTTCACCAACAGCTAGAAAGGAGAGATTTCTTCCAGGTAGCAAGAAAACAAAGCTGGAAGGATTAGCACTTGTGAAATTTAAGATCTTTTCACCATGTGGTCAAAACACCAAATGTTGTTTGACAGAAGGAGCCCTAATTATCAGCTGTGTTAACTTTTTGAATAGTAACATCATTAAACATCTTGGAAAAATTACAAAAGATCAAAAACACTAGAGCACTTTGAGATGCTGGCTGTCAATAAAAACTGTGATCCCCAAACTTTCTACAAGTGGTGAACAACTACAATAGGAATTACTGGATGGGATTTCTGATGTTCTGTGTAATCTCCCTAAATCTACTTTCCTTCTACTTGTATGTGTTATGTCACCATTTTGATCGATACAGTTAAAATGGTGTTTACATATCTGTTTTATATATTTGTTTGTATTCAGATATTATGATGAATTCCTATATTTACAGTGTACTGTATTTTGGAAAATACAAAATACATTTTACAGTTTGAGTTTGTTGAACAGATTATTTTTTATTTTCAAAGGGAACAATTGTCTTTGAACTCGGAATGATTTGAAATTCATATGCTATCTCGGAATAGATTATGCTAGAATTCCGAGGTAGCACTTTATATATGTGTGAGTGTTTATGTGTATTGTAACAAGTAAATATTTCATTGTAATGGATAACTATTTATGTTTGTGTTTCAGCATCAGTTATCTGCTCTCAGAATGTCTCTTCTCTGCCCATACAAGAACATTCACAAATGGAGAAGAGGGCGTATGGTTACATGGTGTTTAAATTTGTAAAGCAAGAATTTGTGAAACAAGAACTTTCAAATGTGTTGTGTGCGGACAAAATCCAGATGGTGAGCACAGTGGTGGATGAGACAGGCTGTAGCAGGGATCAGGAGATGAAAGGACAAAATAACACAGTACCAAGGTTGACTAACAGTAGTAATACAACATTGCTAGAGCACAAATGTTGGAGTCACATTTCAGAGAATAAAATTCCAGTGATTGGTATTAACACAGAATTAATTTTGACAAGTAAGAATTGTCAGTTGAAACAAAACATAGAAGAAAAAACGGAGGTCACACCAAACTTGTCTCATGTTTATGATTCAACTGTCAGTGTTGACCACAGTTTAAACAAAAACAAGAAGAAATGTAGAGAGGAGAAACATTACAAGCGAGTTGAGTGTTATGTATCATTTTCCAGTCTGAAGCCATACAAGAGAACACATACAGGGAAAAAACCTTACAAATGTGATGATTGTGGTGCATCTTTTACTGAATGTAGTAGTCTAAAGAGACACCTGAGAACACATACAGGAGAGAAACCTTACAAATGTGATGAATGTGGTGCATCATTTTCTAATGCTGTCAATGTTAAGATTCACAAGAGAACACACACAGGAGAGAAACCTTACAAGTGCGATGATTGTGGTGCATATTTTACTCAGTCTAGCAGTCTGAAGATTCACAGGAGAACACATACAGGAGAGAAACCTTACAAGTGTGCTGAATGTGGTGCATCTTTCACTCAGTCTGGCAGTCTGAACATTCACAGGAAAACACATACAGGAGAGAAACCTTACAAGTGTGATGATTGTGGTGCATCTTTTGCTGAATCTGGCCATCTAAAGAGTCACAAGAGAACACATACAGGAAAGAAACCATATAAGTGTGATGATTGTGGTGCATCATTTACTGAATCTGGCTATCTAGAAAGACACAAGAGAACACATACAGGAGAGAAACCTTACAAGTGTGGTGATTGTGATGCAGCATTTTCTAAAGCATTCAGTCTAAAGATACACAAGAGAACACACACAGGAGAGAAACCTTACAAGTGTGATGAATGTGGTGCATCATTTACTGAGCCTGGCAGTCTAAAGAAACACAAGAGAACACATACAGGAGAGAAACCTTACAAGTGTGATTATTGTGGTACATCATTTTCTCAATCTGGCACTTTAAAGACACACAAGAGAACACATACAGGTGAGAAACCTTATAAGTGTGATGAATGTGGTGCATCATTTACTGAATCTGGCAGTGTAAAGAAACATAAGAGAACACATACAGGAGAGAAACCTTACAAGTGTGATGAATGTGGTGCACTGTTTTCTAAAGCTGGCAATCTAAAGATTCACAAGAGAACACACACAGGAGAGAAACCTTACAAGTGTAATGATTGTGGTACATCCTTTACTATATCTTGCCATCTAAAGAAACACAAGAGAACACATACAGGAGAGAAACCTTACATTTGTGATGATTGTGGTGCATCATTTTCTCAATCTTGCCATCTTAAGAAACACAAGAGAACACACACAGGAGAGAAACCTTACATGTGTGATGATTGTGGTGCATCATTTTCTCAATCTGGCAGTGTAAAGAAACACAAGAGAACACATACAAAAGAGAAACCTTTCAAGTGTGATGATTGTGGTGCAGCATTTTCTGAAGCATTCAGTCTAAAGAGACACAAGAGAACACACAGGAGAGAAACCTTACAAGTGTGACAATTGTGGCGCATCTTTTACTGATTCTGGTGGTCTAAAGACTCACACAAGAACACATACATGAGATCAACCTTATAAATGTGATTTTTGTGATGCATCATTTTCACAGTCTTCCAGTCTGAAGTCAAGCAAGAAAACACATACAGGATAGAAATGAGTCATTTTCTCCTTAGTAGCTCATATTAATCAATTATGCTGAATTAGCAGTCTTAAGAATAATCTATGAGTGAACAGACTGAGTGTCGAGTCAAAGTAAAAACAAACTTTACAAAGCTTTCATGGAAAAGTCATGAGAATTGAGGAATGGAAAAATAAATGAAAGTTGTGCCTACAACATTGCTAATGCCATTTTTGTGAGTTTGAGAAGAGCTTGCAGCTTTTCATTAGGGACACTGTAACACACTAGTGGTGATAATTGTGGCACATCATTTTCTTAATCTGGCAATTTGGAGTTACATATGTAACAACATACAGAAGAGATGTTGATAGACATAGTATACCGCAAGCTGGGCACTATTTTAGAGTGAATTGCAAGTGATTTAGATCATATCCTACATAGAGAATTGGGCATTTTGAAGTGTGACAGCCTTACAGAGCTTATCAACGCATGTTACATCTGGCCCTTTCCACCCCTTCCCCCCCCCCTCCCCCCCGACACTTCACTGAGGTACAAGGTGGAAAAGAAGAAGAAGAAGACAGACTGAAAAGGGGTAGACCCTGGATGGTCCTGGCTGAAAAGGCCATCAACAGTGTCTGTAGTGTTAAAAAGATTAGCCAAGGAGAAGAATGATAAAGGTACTGGAGGGCAAAGAAGAGCTGCACAAAATGGTAATTACCTTGGAAAAAGAGTGCAGACAGGGCTACCAATGCTGCCCCCCCCCCCCCCCCCCTTTCAGATCTGGGTTTTTATTTAACACCTGGGAGGATCTTTTTTTTTTTTTGTTGTTTTTTTTTAATATATCCTTGTATAAAAGTGGTGAATGTTTCGTTTCGTAAATATAAATTGTGTACATTTTAACAATCTGGTTTTTTTTTTGTTCTTTGTTTATGTATTACTTGGGTTTTTCTTCAGCTAAGCTGGGTGTTTCAAAAAAATCCCATTGCCAGCCCTGAATGCAGGGAGTTGGTGACAGGTGCAGACACTGAACTTCATCAGCTGATAGAGGATATTGCAGACCAGGTGATGTGGTTGTTTACACCGATGAGTCAGGGACACAAAAGGTGGATGGAGCCTCATTGCAAAATCCCGGGGAAAAGGATGACCGCGGAGATGGATGGAGTGGCTATGGGAAGTCTGCTGGGTCCTATTCTTGCAGACATAAATATATGGTACACTTAGAACAAGGAAGATCTTTAGATATTGAAAACGTGGTTTATTATAGACCGGATGTGGCTGATATACTTATCGTTACCACAAACGAACAAACAAAAAAAAGAAATTTTTCACACTCAAATGAACCAGGCACACAAGAACATCTTATTGTCCCTACAACATGAATGCAATAACGCCTGATCTTTTCTATACATCCTGATCAGACGAAGTGAAGTCAGCACAGTTCAAAGATCACTATATGGAATAGACACTTGGACGGGTCAGCACATACATTTCACCACTTTTGCATCCACCAACACAAATGTGGCCTAGTGCGAATATTATTTAACCGCGCTAGAAATATTTGCTGCAATGATACGCTAAAATCAGAAATAGAGAGAAACCTTACAAGTGTGATGATTGTGGTACATCATTTTCCCAATCTGGCAATTTAAAGAGACACAAGAGAACACACACAGGAGAGAAACCTTACAAGTGTGACGTTTGTGTTGCATCTTTTACTGATCTTGGTTGTCTAAAGACTCATAAGAGAACACATACAGGAGAGAAACTTTACATGTGTGATGATTGTAGTGCATCATTTTCTCAATCTTGCCATCTAAAGAAACACAAGAGAACACATACTGGAGAGAAGCCTTACAAGTGATGGCTGTGATGCATGATTTACTCAGTCTGGCTATCTAAAGATTAACAAAACAATACATACAGCAGAGAAACCATACAAGTGTGATGATTGTTGTGTATCTTTCACTCAATCTGACAATCTAAAGATTCACATTAGAACTCATAGAGGAGAGAAACCTTAAAAATATCAAGATTATGGTTAATCTTTTATTGTATTTGACCATCTAAGGAATCACAAGAGGAAACTTACATATGTGATGAGTATGGTGCATTTTCATCTGGCCATCTAAATACACACAAGGAAAGACATACATCAGAGAAACCTTGCAAGTGTGATGATTGTGGTGCATCATTTTCTTAAGCTGCAATCTGAAGTCACACAAGAGATCACATTCAGAAGAGAAACTTTACAATGTTATGATTGTAGTGCAGTTTTTGGTCTGGCTGCATAAAGAGATGCAATCAGTTACACACAGAAGAGAAACTGCCTGATGATTGTGGTGCCTATTTGACTGGAGTCAATAATTTCAAGAAGCAGAAGGTAACAAACACACACTGGACCAAAAAACCTTAAAACTGTTTGTGTGTCTTCATTGTTACACAAGACAGTTTATATTCAATAGGGAATACAGGCTGCAGTTCTTCTAGCTTCATGTGCTGGATACATTTTGGTCATTGAACAGATCTCAGAGATGTGTCCGAAGAAGATATTGTGTAGTGAGAGAAAGCAAACATCACTGGATGAGAGAAAGTAAACATCACTGTTTTAGAGAAAGCAAACATCACTGGATTAGAGAAAGCAAACATCACTGGATTAGAGAAAGCAAACATCACTGGATTAGAGAAAGCAAACATCACTGGATTAGAGAAAGCAAACATCACTGGATTAGAGAAAGCAAACATCACTGGATTAGAGAAAGCAAACATCACTGGATTAGAGAAAATTGGAAAGGTTAAATGTCAACATGCCAGATTTTTTGTGAGAAATACCAATTACTGTTAACTGATTACTGACTGAAGAATCTGGTTACTGGATTTCTCTATATACAACATTGGGATATTTTCTCCAGGTTATGCTGGTGTGTTGGGAAATGAGCAAGCAGATAGACTGGTAGGCTCTGCATCACTTGGTGAGGAATTTATGTATGACAAGCTAGATATTGTGAGGGCCCTTTGGGAACAATTCAACAGTGCGGAGGTGTAGATAGATCATTACAGTCTGAGGAAAATGGCGCTGTGGGGAGTACCAGGGAATCTTGCCGACACTCAACACTCAGGTAAGGATGAGACGGATGTACAATCTGACGGTTACTGCTGCCATCGGAATTGGAACTTTTCGCTTGCTGGTGGGAAATTTGGTTTGACGAGGGGTCTGGGTTCAACTTCAAAGTTTCCATGTAGTCTAAAATAGGGATCAATAACTTAGGGGTGCCCCCCCCCCCCAACCCCACGGGGGTGGTGAGTGAGAAAGTTCCAATGGAAGAACAAAAGAATGAGCAGAAGTGACGCCGTAAAAAGCTGGTGATTGCATGCAGTCGAGCTAACGGCAGGAAGTGCTAATTACAACATACAATGTCATTAAAGAAAGCTCAACCGAGCGAATGGAGTAGACACAGATACAATCGAACGTTTCGACCAAGGTCTTAGACAGCGTATTACTAAATACATCACAAGATGTGAGTGCAATATTCATCATGGTTACGCTGAATTTTCATAGATTTTCATTTCGATTTTATTATGTCTTCTGACATTGCGTTGGAATTAGGCTGTGTTGTTTATCATAGCGTTTATTTCGTAATTATGTTGTATTTTTCCTGTTTTCATTGCATTTCCCTTTTTTTTTTTTTTTGCTTCTTCAAACTACTTCGATGAAGGAAAGAGTAGTCTGTGAATTGGGGGGGGGGGGGGGGGGGGGGGGGGGGGGGGGGGGGGGGGGCATAAACTGATAACTGAAAGAGCTTTAAGTCAAAGTAACTGCCTTACTCACTCAAAGTAGTAGTAGTTGTGGTTGGGCGGTTACACCGTAGTGCTGTCATGCCCGAGACCGCTGGTAAGGTGATGGCATTTTTCTGTCGGGGAGCGAAATTACACATTCTAACCAGACCAGTCCGTGGCGATAGCACTAGCTATGCGGCGCCAAATCTTTTGGTTCACGACTCCCTGTCTACTCCGAAGGTAAAACAGATAGCAGTGACATTATTTTAGTTATTGTGGTAGCGGTGTTGGTAGTAGTTGTACTGGTTCTTGAAGGATAGTGTGGTAAATATTACACTAGCCGCATTTACTACTCATTACAAATCCTGCTCCCTATTTTAGTCCGGATAGACAGGGGTATCAATGTCGGTTACAAATAATATCGGCCGGTTTGACTTTCTAATCCTTCGATGAGGGAGAGAGCAGTATTCGGTGGATGGGGGAGGGGAGGGGTTTAAAGAACTTTACACATGATTTTAAAGTTTTCATTTCCTAATTTGTTTATATTTTACTAACGCTACCTCCGCTATTCTAATTTTTTAACGACTTACTTGGTTATTTACAAAGACAATAGAAAGCTTTACTTCTGTCTCTTTAAAAAATTACAAACAGCTTTAGCACGTGATAACCAAATAAACATTTTTTTTTTACTGTGCTAATAATACCATGACCACTAATATAAAGACGCAATTATATGTTGCGCGTTCTAATGTGGTAAACAAACCAGACTATCTCTATATCTGTGCAGAGAATGATTGCGACATTAACTATATTAGACACGTGTGATTTCTATTGTCTTTCTTTTCCAAAAGCCTTTGATGAGGGAGCGAGTAGTAAGTGGATTTCGGAAAAAAAGGGGGGGGGGGGGGGTAGGGCATCGAAGACTAGCTCTGTATGTGCGCAGACAATGATTGCGACAGTAACCATATTAGACACGTGCGATTTCTATTTTCTTTCTTTTCCATTTTGCCAAAGTATGCCACAGCAACGCGTGGACGGGTACAGCTGGTGTTCTATCAAATATAGGTCTAGCCAGATAAGCCCAAAGGGCCTGGAGGCGTGGAAGAGGGTCCTGTGCTATTGTTGTTAACACGCGCGTGTGTGGGTTGCGTTTTGTTTCATGGCGTAGTTTTGCTGATAAATAAATGCTTATCGCCACAATGCCTTCCGTTTGTTCATTGTAACTGGCTTTATAAAGCTGGTATATATTACTTTATGTATTTTTTAAATGTATTTTTCTTACTCTTTTCTATCTCTTCCCTTCGGAATATTTTCGTCTTTTTGTAAACTCGCTAGGGGAAACAAGAGTCCTTGAAAAGTCGTTATTTTAGTGGCCTCGGGGTTTCTCCAATCATCGGCATTTCCTTTGGTATCAAGTGCTGAGTGCCGGGCACTTGATTGCGACTGGCAACATCGGTAAACATCCTCGGCTGAGAATCACCTGGTGGTTGTGAATGACAGCAGTGGAGTAAAGCCAAGTGGAATCTAGCACGTGCGAGCAGGGTTCAAGTGGATTCAGGAGACCTCTTAGAGTGGTGGCACTTTCGTTGTTCTGTTGCAATGTTGTAACTTTGTTGCGTGTTCTGTTGTTGGCGGGGTGACGTCTTATAACTTTTTTTTAAAAAACAAGTTTTAGTGTTAACAAAGTTGGGGGGGGGGGGGGGGGGGGTTGATCTTTTCCAGTGGAATTTCTTCGTCTATATTCACCCTTAAATAGGCGATTGGCATGTATGATGGTTCACAGCTAGGCTGTGATATCTGTGCCTTAGGACACGATACTTGCGATCTCAACAAATCCCTAATTAGTTTCCTTTTCCTACATGATTGTTACGTCAGAGAGCGTGAAAGAGAAGGAAAAAGAGTGAGTGAGACAGCAAAGAATGAGTTTCATTGTTTGAGAAAATGAGATGCAGATGCTGAGATAGCATGAGAGAGAAAGTGAGAGTATGTGCGAGTGAGAGAGAGAAATAAAACAGGTGAGAGAGAGAGAGAGAGCTCGCACTCCATAAAGAGTTAGGAGAAAAGGTACCGGAAGATTGACAGCCAGAACGATATAGATACCAAGTAGGTGGGGGAACCTGAAATGGGGTGTAGAAAGATCCCCGGATGGTTTCCGGGGCCCAGTTGTGGGGGTAAACAAGAATAGACCCACTACCTCCCCAAATAAGCATGTCGTAGGAGTTGATCAATTGGAGCGGCAAGGAAGGAAAATATATGATGATGTTGATCATAATGAATTGTTTTGCTGGGTATAGGACAAACTTTTCCTTTCCTCTCGGAAACAGAATATCATAATTAAAAGTATATCTAATGAATACCTTCAGCACCCTATCCCACCATGTTTTTATATTAGTTGTTGGACGCTGAAGTATCTTTTGAACGGCAAACCGAGCACATATGAACGCTTCCGGAGTGTTTTAAGGATTACCAAACTCATAACTAATATAACCAAACTATGCATTTGTCTGTCTGTCTGTCTGTCTGTCTGTCTGTCTGTCTGTCTGTCTGTCTGTCTGTCTGTCTGTCTGTCTGTCTGTCTGTCTGTCTGTCTGTCTGTCTGTCTCTCTCTCTGTCTGTCTCTCTCTCTCTCTCTCTCTCTCTCTCTCTCTCTCTGATTTTACTTAATTACTTAGTCCTCTTCTACCTTGGGGTGTAGAAGTTTGTTAGAGAGATCATCAGACGTCTCTATCAGCAGTTTTCTTTCTGGCTTTGTTCCACTCCAGTCTCTGATTTTACTAGGCAATTTCATTTCATTTCTAGATGTACCCGGCCCCGCGTTGCCGTGGCTCAGTTTGGCTACATGGAAGAGAAAGAAAATAGAAAGTGCACGTGTCTAATATAGTTAATTTCACAATCATTGTCTGCACAGATGTAGAGACAGCCTGATTTACCGACTCTAGAACACGCAGTATACAATTGCGTCTTTATATCAATGGTAGTTTAAATTGTATTAATAAGACTTTTAAAAAAGCTTATTTGTTTATCACATGCTGAAGCTTTTTTTTTTTTTCCTCTCAAAGAGCTGAAAGTTCAGCTTCTGTGCCAGTGGAAACCACACTTAATGACCGTCTCTGTCCCGTGCAAATACAGTAAAAGTGAAGTAAACTTTTTCACGCCTTCAGGTGTATTGGACATAGGGCTTGGCCTATATTTTATAGACTAATCAGCACTTAGTGGGTGATGTGGACAGCATTACTCCGGCCGCCTGTACTTTCCAGGACTTGTACCTGGTACCTACTCAAGGCTGGGTCCACCTGGAATCCAAAGTAATTTTTTCCTAAAAGTCCCAACTCGTCTAGCTGCTGCATCACAGCCCCTTCCCAAACCCCGCAAATAGTCCCAGATAATTGTGACAACTTCATCATGAAGTATCAACAAAAGATGGCAGGATTACATACCACAGGAGAATATTGTTCCCTGAAATGATGTTTCACCTGCAGGAGATACGTAATCGTGTTCAGGAAACCAACACCGGTCCAGAATACATCGTTTCTGTTTGGTTTTTAATGCAGGTTGTGTTTGTTTGAGACAAATGACATTAATTATTTGTGAAGTCTTTGTTACTGATTAATAGGAATCGATTTGTTGGGTGCTGGTTCTAAGGGAGCTAACGAGAAAAAGGAATAAACAAGTAGGGAGGCGCGGAAAGAAATATGGTTAGGACAATAAGGAATTTCCCGCTGAACTGCAAAAAAAAAAAAAAAAAACAAACATGCAAATAATGACACATTGGGAGGGCGGGGGGGGGGGGGGGGGTGGTTGCTGGAAACAGTAAAATATTATTCGTGGCTCAGTCGATAAATATTTAAATAGGAAATTAAACAAGAACAACGTATAACTAAATAAGAAGCATCTGTTTCGACCGCGCACATGAAATACCTGCATATTTTTAATTAAACAAATAAAACATAATCATCCTATTCAACATCTGGTCTGGCAACACTGGAAACGCCCCTAACTAGTTGACTGTGGGGACCGTAGGTTTATTCTTTTGTTTTTCCTCCAAAATGGGACGAAAGATGAGTTTCTGGAAGTGTCGAATGTAAGAACGACCTGTGCGATTAATTTGTGACCCTCGTTTGCTCTTTCTCTTAAAGTCCCCCCCCCTCCCCCACACTAAACCCCTCCCCCCCCCCACACACACACGCCGAACTTTCTCCATTCTGAGTTGGCGAGCACCTCCTTCTGCATGCGATAGAACGATCGAGTTACCCC